>CM021100.1:95733670-95979788 GCA_007115665.2 Sequoiadendron giganteum
GAGGGGGGGAGAGAGAGAGAGAGAATTGAGAGAGGGAGAGGGAGAGGGAGTGCTCAAGATAGAGTGATGGGATAGATATGGATGGAGTGAGAGAGAGGGAGAGAGGAGGGGTGGGGAGAGATACCTTAGAGAGATGGAGACGGAGAGGGGGGGAGGGAGATACCTCAGAGAGAGAGGGGGAGATATAGAGGGAGTGAGAGAGACAGAGAGGACATGGGAGATAGATAGAGGGATTGATTAAGAGAGATAGAGAGACCTAAGAGATGGATAGGGGTAGGAGGGAGAGACTTGAGAGAGAGAGAGAGGAAGGGAAAGAGAGTGGGAGATAAATATAGGGCATTAGAGAGAGAGGGATAGGTGGTGGGAGGGAGAGAGATAGAGGGAGTCTGAGAGGGAGGGAGTGGGAGAGAGATAGAGGGTTACTGTGAGAGGGAGAGGGGGTAGGAGGGAGATACTTGAGAGAGGGGGTGGGAGGGAGAGAATTGAGACAGAGGGAGAGAGACATAGTGGGAGAGAGATAGAGGGAGTCATAGAGATAGAGGGAGTGGGAGAGAGAGAAAGAGAGGGGTTGGGAGGGAGAGGGGTTAGGAGGGAGAGACTTGAGAGAGAGTGAGGGAGAGGGGGTGGGAGATAGAGACCTGATAGAGAAGGAGACAAAGATAGAGATAGAGACAAAGACAGAGATAGAGAGGGAGTGTGTGTGTGTGTGTGTGTGTGTGAGAGAGAGAGAGAGAGAGAGAGAGAGAGAGAGAGAGAGAGAGAGAGAGAGAGAGAGAGAGAGAGAGAGGGAGACACTGAGAGAGACAAAGAGAGATAGAGGGAGTGAGAGAGAGGGGGTGGGAGAGAGATATAGGGAGTGAGTGAGAGACTTGAGAGATGGAGAGGGGTAGGAGGGAGAGGCTTGAGAGAGAGAGATGGAGAGAGAAAGATAAATACCTAAGAGAGGGAGATTGAGTGAGATACAAAAATACCAAAGGGAGAGAGGGAGTGCGAGAAAGGGGGTTGGAGTGAGATAGATTTATCTAGGTAGGGTGGGAGGGAACAAGATTTGAGAGATGGGATTGGAGTGAGAGAGATTAGTCTAGGTAGCGTGAGAGGGAGTGAGACCTGAGAGAGAGAGAGAGAGAGAAAGATAATTCAGAGGGATAAAGACTTATCCAAATAGGGTAAGGAGGCAGAGAGAAAATGAAAGGTAAAACATCAACTATCCATCTACGATCATAAACCGTGCACTCTCAACATTATCAAAGTGGTCAACCAAAGAGAGGGAAAAAGGGAGAGAGGGAGGGAGAGGGATTAGGAGAGAGAGAGAGAGAGAGGGAGTGTGTGTGTGAGAGAGAGAGAGAGAGATAGAGAGAGAGAGAGAGAGGGAGAGAGATAGAGGGAGTGATAGAGAGGGAGTGGGATAGAGATAGGGAGTGAGTGAGAGACCTAAGAGATGGAGAGGGGTAGGAGGGAGAGGCTTGAGAGAGAAATGGAGAGAGAAAGATAAATACCTAAGAGAGGGAGATTGAGTGAGATACAAAAATACCAAAGGGAGAGAGAGAGAGAGAGAGGGAGTGTGAGAAAGGGGGTTGGAGTGAGACAGAGTAATCTAGGTAGCGTGAGAGGGAGTGAGACCTAAGAGAGAGAGAGAGAGAGAAAGAGAATTCAGAGGGATAAAGACTTATCCAAATAGGGTAAGGAGGCAGAGAGAAAATGAAAGGTAAACATCAACTATCCATCTAGGATCATAAACCGTGCACTCTCAACATTATCAAAGTGGTCAACCAAAGAGAGGGGAAAGTTAGATTTTTTTCAAAGTAGGTCATTTGGTGAGTGCCATATTTGGTGCTCACCAAATGACACATCACATTTGGCACACTCCAAATTTGGCACTCATCAAATGGCTTTCTTTCGATGAGTGAATTGACAAGATTTTCCAAATTTCCTCATATTTTTGTTTGTGCTCACCGTCATGTTTACCTGAGAGAGAGAGGGGAGAGAGGTAGAGAGATAGAGGGAGTGAGAGAGACAAAGAGGACATGAGAGAGATATAGAGGGATTGAGTAAGAGAGATAGAGATACCTGAGAGAGGGATAGGGGTAGGAGGGAGAGACTTGAGAGATGGAGAGGGGTAGGAGGGAGAGGCTTGAGAGAGAGAGAGAGATGGAGAGAGAAAGATAAATACTTAAGTGAGGGAGATTGAGTGAGATACAAACATAACAGAGGGAGAGAGAGAGAGAGAGGGAGTGTGAGAAAGGGAGTTGGAGTGAGATAGATTTATCTAGGTAGGGTGGGAGGGAACAAGATTTGAGAGACGAGATTGGAGTGAGAGAGAGTATTCTAGGTAGCATGAGAGGGAGTGAGACCTAAGAGAGAGAGAGAGAGAGAAAGAGAATTCAGAGGGATAAAGACTTTTCCAAATAGGGTAAGGAGACAGAGAAAAAATGAAAGGTAAAACATCAACTATCCATCTACGATCATAAACTGTGCACTCTCAACATTATCAAAGTGGTCAACCAAAGAGAGGGGAAATTTAGATTTTTTTCAAATTAGGTCATTTGGTGAGTGCCATATTTGGTGCTCACCAAATGACTTGCTTTGGACGAGTTAATTGACAAGATTTTCAAATTTTCCTCATATTTTTGTGTGTTCTCACCGTCATGTTTACCTCAGAGAGAGAGGGGAGAGAGGGGGAGAGATAGAGGGAGTGAGAGAGATAGAGATGACATGGGAGATAGATAGAGGGATTGAGTAAGAGAGACAAAGAGACCTGAGAGAGGGATAGGGGTAGGAGGGAGAGACTTGAGAGAGAGAGAGAGAGAGAGGAAGGGAGAGGGGATGGGAGGGAGAGAATTGAGAGAGAAGGAAAGGGAAAGAGAGTGGGAGAGAGATATAGGGCATTAGAGAGAGAGGGATAGGTGGTGGGAGGGAGAGAGATAGAGGGATTGAGAGAGGGAGGGAGTGGGAGAGAGATAGAGGGAGTGAATGTGAGAGGGAGAGGGGTTAGGAGGGAGATACTTGAGAGAGGGGGTGGGAGGGAGAGAATTGAGAGAGAGGGAGAGACATAGTGGGAGAGAGATAGAGGGAGTCATAGAGAGAGAGGGAGTGGGAGAGAGAGACTTGAGAGAGAGAGATAGAGAGGTTATGAGGGAATGACTTGAGAGAGAGAGAGGGAGAGACTTGAGAGAGAGTGAGGGAGAGGGGGTGGGAGATAGAGACCTAAGAGAGAGAGAGAGTGTGTGTGAGAGGGAGATAGAGAGAGAGGAGGGAGATACCAGAGAGAGAGGGAGAGAGATAGAGGGAGTGAGAGAGAGAGGGAGTGGGAGAGAGATATAGGGAGTGATTGAGAGACCTGAGAGATGGAGAGGGGTAGGAGGGAGAGGCTTGAGAGAGAGAGATGGAGAGAGAAAGATAAATACCTAAGAGAGGGAGATTGAGTGAGATACAAAAAGACCAAATGGAGAGAGAGAGAGGGAGTGTGAGAAAGGGGGTTGGAGTGAGATAGATTTATCTAGGTAGGGTGGGAGCGAACAAGATTTGAGAGACGAGATTGGAGTGAGAGAGATTAGTCTAGGTAGTGTGAGAGGGAGTGAGACCTGAGAGAGAGAGAGAGAGAGAGAGAGAAAGAGAATTCAGAGGGATAAAGACTTATCCAAATAGGGTAAGGAGGCAGAGAGAAAATGAAATGTACAACATCAACTATCCATCTATGATCATAAACTGTGCACTCTCAACATTATCAAAGTGGTCAACCAAAGAGAGGGGAAAGTTAGATTTTTTTAAAGTAGGTCATTTGGTGAGTGCCATATTTGGTTCTCACCAAATGACACATCACATTTGGCACACTCCAAATTTGGCGCTCACCAAATGACTTGCTTTGGATGAGTGAATTGACAAGATTTTCCAAATTTCCTCATATTTTTGTTTGTGCTCACCATCATGTTTACACATCTTTCAATGCAAGTTTATAAAAACCTGTGATGGCGTTAACCTCTTTTAGCTATCTAAATATATAATTCTTTTTTCATTTTGATTTAGTTAAGGTTTTGATCCATAATTTCTATTGTAAATGCCTCCGTCTTTTGTCAAAAACCAACATGTGTTAGTTTTATGATAGATTTTTACTCGTTCATTGAAATGTGAAACAAATTACATTTTTTTAAACTAGACTCCATTCTACACATGATGAAAAAAATCAATTTTCTATTAATTCTCAAAAAAATTAGGGGGGAGCATGCTCAAATTTTAGCTTTTCAGGATGTGTCCACTTTCAAAATTCATAAAATATTATATATTCATTAAAAAATATATTTGAAAGAACTGGGATAAACTAAATGGTGCTAACTAATTTCTCATTGTTTGGATTTTTTAAATTCTAAAAAAAGGTTAATAAAAAATGGGGGGGCCTCAGGTGCTATGTTGTTTTTTTATAAAAATAGGACATGTTTTGGGGCCCCCCTTTTTGAGACCCTTAATCTTCATTAATTTCAAAAAGAATTGGTAGCTTAGAAACTAGACTTGGAGCAATTCAACTCTTGTTCTTGTTGCATCTTGAAATTTTGAGCATAACTATCTTCATTTTCTCATGCAAATCAAATTTTGTTGATTTAAAAAAAAAAAGTGGAATCTTAAGAGCCAAAAATATGTCACCGATCCATGCACTTAACTATATATATATATATATATATATATATATATATATATATATATATGTACACTTCTTTGATAAGTATTAACGATTACGAGTGTATTTGTACATATATACAAGCATATACATTATATAGAAATATGCTAGTCAAGTAATCCATTTGATATCAAATGATTATGAACACGTGATTATACACATAATAACATTATATATATATATGCATATCTATACATATGTTTTCATACTCATATGGACATCCCATTATATCCAACGTATGTGTATATCAGCATGTGCATATATATGCATATAGGAATATATCCCAAACACTCATTCAACCAAATAGTCAAGCATAGTAATATAAGGAAGGAACTGATAAGCTCAAATAGATAAACATCATCCAAGCATGCATTCAACAATAATCAATACTCTTACTAATACAGACACATAAAACTAAGGATGACTTACCAATTCCCCACTCAATGACTAGACTCAACCTTTCTACTGAGTGTGTGTTAAGCTCGGATAGGTTACATTACTGGTTGTCCGATCAATCACTTCTCCTAAGTGATACTTCCCCTCCTCCTGGAGGAATGAACATGTCCCTATAAATAGCTCAACACACTTGCAATGGTAGTTATACATTCACAATAAATTCATATGCATCATAACTTATGCATATTTATAAAACAATAAATGTAAACATATTTACTCTTCAAAGCTATATTAAGCATTTATTAATACTTTCACATAATACCTATTCCACTATTCTATTCTTTTACTGAGCATATCAATCTCATGATTGCATTTACCATCTTATTTACCTATGAAGGTAAAAGTAAAATAGTAATAACAAAATGGGGTGTAACATATTACTTGAGTAATATCATGTATTATTTTTTTAATAATCTACATTATGGACCAAATTATATATATATATATTTTGTATATCACTTGACTCAATTTTATGTATTGTTAGTGTAGGTTTTTATTTCCTAGTGGGATAATATTTAATATTCTTAGTGAAATATTTATTTTCCCTTAGTTATAGGTTTTTCCTACACTTTTATTAAGCTTTCTTAGAATAATAAACTGGGATAATTATTTAATAACTAGGAGATAAAGTGATGAGTTGTCCTCCACCTTTTAAGGGTGGAGTATTTACTTTTTCATCACTTTATTTATTGTTGGTGGTTTTGATGGTCAAATCTCATTGGTTGATTTGACACTTCTATCCTCTCCTAAGTTCTATATAAACCCACTACCTATCTTGTATTTTGTATCAATCAATCTTGGAAGCTCTTAATGCATTATGTCATATTGACAATGCATAATCTCTTGGATTTTTTGTCTGAATTCTTTATGCCTTTCTAGTTTATGTAGCTTTGATTTTCTCTTTAAAAGTTCCTTGGATTATTCAATCTATTTCAAATTTCTAACATGGTATCAAAACTTTTGTTTTGATAAATCTAAGTTCATAGATTCCTAATTGATAGATTGAGTTTCTTGCAAAGATCTTGTAAATTCTTGTATGCTCTTCTCTTGTGTTTCAAATGATCTAGAGAACTAGAAAGGATTTGCAAAGATCTAATAGCATCTTAATATTGCATATGTGTTTTGTGAGATCCAGGTGATTACAACATTTTTGGTTATATTGGCAACTTTTTTTTACTATTCCGACGTGTCCAAAAGACATGAAAAAGTGATATTTGGTTTTTGTTTCATCCAAATCAGAGATCATTTGACATAGTTATAGAGAGGGGATTGAAAAAAAAATTCATTAGAGCCATTTTCATTTTTACTTCATAATTCTAGCTTCCACTCATTTGTTTAAAAAAAACAATTTATGGGTTTTATAGCTAGGGTTGAAATCTCATTTGGGTATCTTTTATAATTTGCATATCTTGAGCAGATCTAAAGAAAAAAATTGTCTAAAAGTGTCATGCGTCATTTTTTCTATAGGTTGAAGGTTAAATAAAATTCAATTTTTCATCTTCTGCTTGTTGGATCGAAAAACTAATTTTGATTTTTAATATTAGCATCTAAATATTTCTGGGTTTCTGATATTTTGTACACACATTGAATAGATTATTCATAAATCAAATTAGAAGTAAACTATTTTTATTAGAAAACTCATTTCCTACAAGCTAAATTCAGTTTTCAAAAATTCATAACTTTTGCTTCGGGTGTTGGATTTTAGAAAATAAGATATCATTGAAAAGATGGAAACGATCAGTTTCCATACAAAGAGGTATTGAGAAGTTTTTTTACCATTTTGTATTAGATATTTTAGGTTGAAGTTGTCTTGTGCTAATTCCATCAACTAGTCATCACTTTTGTCTTGGTGCTCTGATTTTCATAAATGAATAGGTGTTGGAAATTTCTTGAAGAGTACTACATAGTCATAAGGATTAATTTTTTTAGATTTTGTATTAGATTCATTTTGTACATCAAAATTTTTAATTTTAGCTATTTGAGCTTATTAAGCATTGCATCTTAGAAAAGGCTTTGTAAACGCACTAAATTATAAGTGCCAACCTTATAATTTTTTGGGGGGTGATCTTTGATACTAGTGAAAAGGGTGAGATTATATTGGTATTTATTTTTTATGTTTCTCTGTAATCATTTGAGGACTGTATCATGGGTTTTTCTACTCATCCTTCTGTGATAATTTTCAAAAGGCTAATTATGAGTCTTGGAGAAAAGGTATTCTAACCCATCTCAGGTGGCTACCTCTCAGGGAGAGTAGGTAGTATCTTGTGTTATTATTATGGAGTTGATTGGGTGTACTCCTAAGGGAGAGTATTCAGTATTGGTAATGTTCTTAATGTCAAAGGAAGAAAACAATGTAAAATATCTTTTATCTTTTCTATTGATGTCAAAGGAAGAGAAAGAATCATGTGAAAAAGTTTATCTACACAGGGGGAGAGAAAGTTAAAGAAATAAATCATAATAAACTATGTTCAAAGATACATATTCTCTTTGATGGTTTTTCACATCATGTGTTGCCATCAATGACAAAGGGGGAGATTGTTGCAAGTATGAAGGTGTTGTCATTGATGTCAACTAGTTTTTGTTATCATTGATTTCAACTATGTGTATGAAATTTGGTTAGTGGCTATATATTTTGAGGATATTGAGAAAACTGTAATAAAGAAGGTTCGCAGGTGTATACACGTAAAAATGGTCTAAGCATCGCATTAATTAAATACTAGCTATTTTATTAATATTCTAAATTCCTCTACTATTATAAATAAATTGTGAAATTTATTTATATAGTTCATAGTCTATTTGCCCTTTTCACAATTCACTTTCTTTCCAAAATTAATTAAAAGGACGAATAAATCAATTTGTTACTTAATTAATTTTCCCTTCTTTTTAAATTTGGATTTTTGAATTCGAATTTAGAATATTCTTTCAAAATTAGTTAAGATGCACAAAGGATTTATGTGCCATTTTACTAATTTACCCCTCTCCTATTAAATTGAATTTTTAAATCCAATTTAAGCACATTTCTACAACTTTCTTCTAACCTCCTCTAACTCACCTACCACCTCATTATGTGTCTCACAAATGATTTTTTTTTAAATTAAAAAATGACGATTAACCTCAATAAATTTGTAACCAATTTTGAACAACCTGAGACACATGGCTTCTCTGGCTCTTTGATTCCTTTCTACACTTGGAAATTTTTCTTATGGAAGGGAACCATCTCCTTAATTCCCTCTAACCTCATGATGTTATGTCGTCAATGTCGCAGCATCACAATCCAAACCGTTTGTTGCTGCCACATCATCTGGAGGCTTGAAAAATCTATAAATAGAACCTTTGCTACAACATTTTCATGACATGAAGATTAGACAAGTTTATGCTACTAAATTCTAGTGCAAATTTGAGAGAATTAGAGAGCATTCTAGTGTAGTTTGCATTTGTAGTTCAATTTTAAGTTTATAATGGCATTTTCATTTTGATAGTTTAGTTTTAATTACTTTCGATTTAGCATTTGCATTTTATCTTCATCGTCATCTCAACACTTAGATTTTAGCCTCATTTTCATCCTACGATCATTCAGTTTTATGCATCAAGTTATTGAAAATCCAAAAACATAGGCATGTAGATTTCATTTTAAGCATCCCATTTCTTGAGTTGTCAATATTTGCTGGTTATTGTGCAATAATAACAAGATCTAAGAGCATAACTTGCAGGATTCCTTGGGATTAGAGAGCCATGGCATGAGTTAAAAGGATAGGTTGTAGTTTAATTTATTGTTGCTTTTGATTTCCTTTTTAAGTCATGCATTCCATGAAGGTGTGTTGTGATAACATTGTAGGATACACATTTTCCATACACACATAAATTGGCACCCACCGTGGGGCCTAGCCTCATGATTTAATCAATTTTCTATTGAGTTTCATTTTGCAGGTTCTGTCAAAATATCGGAAACAGCACATACGAATTTTTCTGTAGCATGTCTGCTTCTATTTCAACACATTTAGTTACCTATTTCGGCATGTCTGGTAGTTCTTTTAGTGCATTTGGCTCATGTTCTAGTGTGTCTAGCCTTTTTTGTAGCGCATTCAGACTCTATTTCAGCATGTCAAGGGGTTTAAAATATAAATTCAATCAATTTTTTAGTTTCAGTGCATTTGGTTCATAGTATGGTGCATTGGGTTGTTCCTTTAGCACATTCAATAGTTTAGCACATTCGGTCTGAATTTTAGCGCATTTGGTCTCTATAATGGCGCATTCAATTTTGACTATCAAATTTCTAGATTCTCAAAATTGATTCTGTATTTTTCTATGTTCAGGTACCTTTTTCACGGTCAAAGACTTTCCTGAAACACTTAAAAGAATGTTTTCAAAGAAAGGAGAACTAAAACTACTAACGTTTGTCTGCAGGGTTAAATCTAGTTGTTATTTTCCTTTGGCTAAAATATGAATCTAGCATAACTAGGAGGGTTAATTTACAACCATGACTGTTGTATTTGGAATGGTAGGTGAGTATGCTCTCCCCTTAATTGGGTGATCAGTAAACTAGACCCATTCACTTTATTTCCATCTTTAACCTTAGAGGGCCTGCCTCCCCACTTCGAATGGAGGGAATGACCCAACCGGTAACACACTCTAAGCCGAGCGAATTCTAGCCGAGATATAAATGTGGGTGCTCAAGGAAAGCTTGAGTATCATGATCAATGTTCCAACAAGAATAGAAATAATGGTCTCTTTTCCAATGGATGGTGCCTCATGAACATAAATTCCAAGTACTAAAACCCCTTTTGTTGTAGTTTTCCAAAATTTACCTTATCTATTCTTTGGTGCAACAACGGTCATTGTGAAGGCACCCACATCTTCACAGTTTTTAGTAGAAATGATCAACTTTCCATGGGAGATTCATGGGAGTTGGAAGCTTGGTTGGCCTGAGAAGTGAGTGCATTGTAAGGGGGAGCTCGTGCAGCCAAGCTTCTGAATAAATTCGCTAAAAATATGCAGTTGGAGTAAAATCCGCATGGGATCCAAAAGAATACAGTCTTACACAGCCTAGGGAAAGTGCTTGTTTAATTTGTTTTACCAATCTTTTTTCAAACCAATTTAAAAAAAAAACATCACACCAACATCTTCAACCATTGATTCAGAAAAAAAAAAATCCAAATTAAGCTATCCAAATTCACTGTCAAAAACTTGAAAAATCTGTCAAACTATCAAAAACAAAAAACACTTTCCAGTTCGGCGCATCTGGTGCTTGTTCCAGAACGTTCATACCATCCCTCAACACATTCATTTTTTGTTCTAGTGCATTCTGCTTATACATTCCCAACATATGCTCTTTTGGTGCATCTGGTGCCTATTTCGGCACTTTCAGTCTATTTCCCAATGCATACATACCTTGTTCTGGCACATCCATAACTTTATGCAGCGCGTCTGATCCATTCTATAGCACATCCAATTTTTAGCGCATTTGTACACTATTTTAGCGCATCTGGAAAATTTACAAACAAAAACCTGAATTTGACTATTTTTTTGTCAATCAACATTCAGTCCATATTTTCCCCCATTATCATCTTTTCATCATGCTAAAGTTTATGTTGAGGGATTGGAAATCAACCAAATTTGTCAAGAAATCCATCAACAAGAGGATCAAGAAACCCAAGAAACATCTTAGCTTTAAGAAACTTTTGAGAAAGAAACGTTTCTTGTACCAAAGTAGGAAGGTCTTGCTCGACTATCGAACCTTTATCCATCGGTATCACAACTTTGATAGAGGATATACTGACAATTTTGATTTTGATCCTTTAGCCTCACAATATTATTATCAACGAAGAGTTATATCCCAAAGGCATAATCATAGTCAGCCAATTTTTCATTCTCACATTCCTCAACCAACCATTCAATATTCAAATCACCCAAACCAATTTCTACAATAGATCCTAATCTTGTCAAAACTAGCATTGTCAAGTGAACATCCTTCATCTAAATTTTTGATCAAAAATCTCAAAGTGCCTTCTCACCCCTATCTTCTAATTTAGTGGTTGCATTTCACCATCAGGAATTATCATCCTTCAATAGGATTCACCATCCTCTATCCGGAAATAAAGCTTTCCTAATCAGATTTCAACCAACCCCTTTTGGTATTTTCCCAACTATTGGTCTAACATTTAGAAAACTTTCATCACTTATATGCCCGTCTTAACAAGGTTGCAAACGAGAAAACTAGATCAAAAGGAAATTGAGAATCAAGAAACCGAAATTCAGGGAACCATGGCAAATAGAGAGGAAAATCCCTTTGTCGGAATTCATGCAGAGGATATTGAAGAGATAACAAAAGAAAAAATAAAGAAAGCCCAACAAGACCCAAATTTCCATAACTTCATGGAAAATATTTTTGAGAAAGAAGGAGAGAAATACCTCTTAATGTTGGCAAGTAAGGGAGTCAAATTACCTAATGAATTTGATATCACAACATTACAAAAGAATCCTAAGAAAATTGAAACTGACTCCTCCAACAAAATAGAAACAGAGATACCCACCGAAATAAGAAAAGAAACAAAGAACAATGACCCAATGGATACCTTAACCCAAAAAATACAATCCCTTCAACAAAAAATGCAAAATATGCAAATGGGGACCACTAAGAGGTATTCCATTTAGGATATATTTCCTCATGCCTTCGATCCAAGTGTAAACATGATCCCATTTCCTAAACATTGCAAGTTTCCCAAGTTTGACAAGTACAATGCAAAAAATGATCCGATTGATCATGTGAGGGAATTCAATACCATGAGCTTAGAATTTTATCATGAAGACACCTATTTAATGAGATTATTCCCTCACAGCTTGGGAGGACAATGTATGCAATGGTTTTCACAACTTCCCTGTGGAATTAGAAACTTTGAAGAATTAGTTAACAATTTTATCACTCAGTATTTGTATAATATCCAACACGAAATCATGATGAAAGACCTTTGCAACATTAAACAAAAGAAAGGAGAAGCATTCCTAGTGTTTCTGCAAAGGTGGAGAAGACTCTTCACAAGATATCCCCGTCCCATCCCTGAAAAGGAAAAGATGGAGGTATTCATTGATAACCTAAATGACAATATGTCATATAGGCTTGAATTACAATGTCCCCCCACTTTTGAAAAACTAATCAAAAATGGGATTAAAATCGAAGAAGCCTTAGTCAAGAGGGGTATCTTGAAAATTCATAATGAGAAAAATTCTTCCAACTCCTCTAACAATGATAAACCAATGTTTTGGCAAAAATTCAAGAACAATGGAAATGATAATCCACCAGAAACCCACAAAGCTAAACCAGTTTTCAACTTGTCAGGAGTAACACCCAAAACCAAACCAACCCCCAATCCAAACACAACTTTGAACAATACCAATCAGAATACAAACCAGAACAATAATTAGAGCAAAAACAATCCTTCCACTAGGCTACCATATCAAATAGGAAATAACCGCAGGAAATTCACACCCTTGGGTCAATCCTACGAATCTGCATTGAAATAAATTCTAGCAGAAAATCCTATCACTCTCCCAGACACTCGTGGATTCGAACCAAAAGTAAAGTCATCCTGGTGGAATGAGGCACATTTTTGTGAATTTCATCGATGCAGGGGTCACTTGATGAATAGTTGCATGCAACTGAAACATAAAATACATGACTTGATTAACAAATAGATCATACACATTGAGGAACCCCAAACCAACACTAATCATGGGGTGTTTAAAAACCCTTTTCCAAACTATGATAAAGGAGAATCTTCCAACACAAACGGTAAGAGGAAGAATGTAAACTATATTCAGGACACCGTCATCCTCAATATTAGCTCTGTTGAAGACCATGCCAATGACCTTGGTATCAATAACACCTCAGACCTCATCACACTCAATATTTTGATCAGTTATACTACCATCTCCTCCCATCAAATAAAAAATCCCCATCAAGACACGAATATGATGGACAATCAAATAAATGTCATCAAGATCAAAGGTAAACAAGACAACATCTAGGCTGCAAATGTGACCATAAGGGCTCAAACAAAATATGTGCTGAAAGGTAGCATCGCTAAAGCATCTGACACCCCCTCCCAGAAGTACAACATCATTGACCAACTTCAGAAAATCCCTACACAAATATCAATACTAGATCTTCTCAAAATCTCTCCAGCTCACAAGGAAATTCTGGAAAAGGCTCTAATCGACACGATAGTACCAAATAATCTAGAAGTATGTGCTTTCCAAGCCATGGTGGGACACCTAGTCTCACCCTACTGTTTATCCTTTTTGGAAAATGATGATGTATCACCCACCCATCCTCATAATGTGGCCCTTCATATCGAAATTGTAAGCCATAAAAGAGGTGTCAAGCACGTCCTTATAGATGGAGGAGCTGGACTTAATATCTATACTTTGAAACTTGTCTGACCACTAGGGTTCTCTGAAAATGCAATAGATCCAAGAAAGATGATCACAATTAAAGCATATGATGATGAAGATACAGCTTCAAAAGGTTTGATTATATTGCCCATTTAGGTGGGGCCAATCCTGAAAAATGTGGTATGTCAAGTTCTGGATAAGGATTTAACATATAACATACTCTTGGGTCATCCATGGATCCATGAAATGCAGGTTGTACCCTCAACATACCATCAATGTTTGAAGTTTCCCTGTAATGGCCAAGAAATCACTGTTCTTGCTGATTCAAATAGCCCTCAACAATGCAATGCCCTCAAGACCATCCAGGATGTATTTGTGCCTCATAACCATGAAGCTCCTAATTCCACTCCCGATATCTCTAGAAATTCCAGTCAAGGTAACCCTTTGGCTACATCCTCTCATGGAGGAAGTCAACCCAGTTCATCATCCAAATAATTAGAGAAAAAGGAAGAGTCTAGCCCTTCTACCTCCACCAATTGTGAAGCCCAGTTCAATACCCTAGCCAAGCAATTTGAAGAGAAAGTCCAAATTAAAGATAAAGGTGTCGATGAATACTCCATTGAATGATCCCTCTGCCTCTCAAAACTAATTTCACCTAAATCATATGGTCAACCATCAACCTCAACATGTTCTTGATCGATCACCCTTTTTGATGGTCGGTTCATAAAATGAAGTACTCAAGAGGAGGAATCTGATGACAAAGATGTTTTGAATTGGCTCTACAAAGATGAACCCGATTCCCAAGAAGCAATGCCAAATGTCCAAACTACTGAGTATGGAAAAGGATTCTCAATCCTAGAAAATATGGGGTACGAAGGACAAGGACCTGTTGGAAAAAGAAAAGAGGGTATCATAGAACCTATCCAGCCCGTCATAACCAATCCAAGGGACAAAACAGGGTTAGGATACAAAGAACATGAAGAAACACAAGAAGACTTGAACTAGAAAGTTGTTGAATGGATCTTACAACTTCAAGCTAGTAACTAATATGAGTCTAATTTAAATAGATACGAATGGGATTCATTGTCAGAAGAATCATGCCATGACAAAGACATTGACGTGATCCATAAGTATAATCCCATGCTTGAGGAGGGACAAGGTTCAAGAATTAGACCACTTTAATTAGAATCACACAATATCGATGGCTCGAGTGAGGATGACCAGACTCATAGTGAGATGGACCCCTTGGAAGAGAATGACATTATAGACCTCGAATTGGCCCTAGTCTTATTCGATGACAAAATTGTTGTTAGGA
Organism: Sequoiadendron giganteum; assembly: GCA_007115665.2. Taxonomy (NCBI): domain Eukaryota; kingdom Viridiplantae; phylum Streptophyta; class Pinopsida; order Cupressales; family Cupressaceae; genus Sequoiadendron; species Sequoiadendron giganteum. The sequence goes on from CM021100.1 coordinate 95,748,499, forward strand.
CACTTATGACATCTGACCTGAATCCACCCAATGACCCCCTACCATTACTGCATCCTGAACTAATAGATTCAGACCAAACTAAACTTATCAATATCCCCACCTTTTCGAATGATGAGGCCATCATAAACTTCCTCTATGTTGTAGATCCTGAAACACTCTCCACCATTGAACATTAGAGCAAGACTTCACAACAAGAGAGTGTCAAGTTTCCCAGTTGCAAAATGAATGAAAAAAAAGAAGGATTTGATGGTGAAAACCATTCCATTGCAGTATTAGATCCGGAAATAGTAAAAACAAAGAGTGCGTCTAATGGTGAAAACCTCTTTGAGGCACCAAAGGATGGGAAATTTGACACTCTCCCTAAACAATTCCAGGAGAGATTGAAAGTTATGATTGAACCAACACAGGCTATCAATGTTCGCAATACAGAAGCAACAAGAATTCTTCATCTAGAAAAATCACTGACAAAACAAGAAAAGCCCAGCTTCATCAAATTCTTCGAAGAGAGACAAATCAACTTCACCTAGTCATATGCAGATATGCCAGGGATAGATCCAAACCTCATAATGCACCACTTATCCCTTCCTTCAAGAATCAAACCAGTCAAACAAAAGTTGAGAAAAATGCATCCGCACATTGCCCTATTGGTGAAAGTTGAACTAAAAATGTTGTTAGATGTTGGATTCATCAGGGCTATTGACTATGCAAAATGGATATCAAATATTGTACCTATCTCAAAACCTAATAACAGTATAAGGATTTGCACTGACTTTAGAGATCTCAACAAGGCTTGCCCAAAAGATGACTTCCCCTTGCCCAATATAGACATCATTGTGGACTTGACAGCAAGACACGACATGTTATCACTAATGGATGGCTTTTCTGGATATAACCAAATCAAAATAGCTCCTGAAGATCAGGATAAGACAACTTTCACTTTCCCTTGAGGAACTTTCTGCTAGAATGTTATGCCTTTTGGATTGAAGAATGCAAGGGCCACATATTAGAGAGCTATGACAGCCATCTTCCATCATATGATGCATACCTTCATGGAAGACTATGTGGATGATCTCTTGGAAAAATCCCATACCAAAGAAGGAAACTTGGAGATATTAGACAAATTTTTCACTCGCCTAGAGAAATTTAATGTTCGTCTCAATCCAAAGAAATGTGTATTTGGGGTAACATCAGCAAAACTACTTGGGTATATAGTGTCAGAGAAGGGTATTGAAGTGGACCCAGCAAAGGTAAAATCTATAACAGAGATGCCTCCCTTGAAAAACATTAGTTTGCTAAGATCCCTCCAGGGTAGATTCCAATCAATTAGAAGATTTATCTCACACCTAGATGATAAGACTCATCCTTTCACTCATCTCCTACATAAGAACATTTCTTTCCGATGGGACGAAAAGTGTGAAGCATCCTTCAACCAATTAAAACAATACCTAATGAGTCCACCAATCCTAGCACCCCCAACAGAAGGGAATCCTCTTTTATTTTACATTGCCACCACTGACCGATCACTGGGAGCCTTGTTGGCACAAGAAGATTCAACGGGGAAAGAAAGAGCAATATATTATATCAGTAGAACCTTGAACAGATATGAGAGCAATTACACTTTCATTGAGAAATCTTGTCTAGCTATAGTGTTTTCTACCCAACAATTGCAACACTATATGTTGACTCACATATTTAATCTCGTCACCAAGATTGATCCACTAGAATATCTCTTAAGAAAAGAAAACCTGACAAGAAGACTGGCCAAGTGGCTAATGGTACTTAGTGAATTCGACATCCAATATGTTGACATAAAAGATATCAAAGGGTAGGCCATTCCTGATCAACTAGATGAGGCACCACTTTATAATGATCATCCACTTCATATTGGATTTCCAGATGCAGATGTCCTGACAATAACAACAAAATAATGGGTATTTTATTTTGATGGTTCTTTCACTCAGCATGGATCAGGAGCAGGAATCCTATTCATCACTTCCCTAGTGAATACCATTCCAAGATCCTATCGCTTGATGTTTCCTTCCACCAACAATATAGTTGAATATGAAGCATTAATTATTGGGATCAAGATAGCCATGGAATGGAAAATAACAGAGCTCCAGGTTTATGGGGATTCACAACTAGTCATCAACCAGGTCAAGAATGATTATCAAACCAAAGACGACAAGGTAATGCCTTATAAGATAATGATTGATGACTTCAAGAAATATTTTGTCAACATCAAATCTAGTCAAATTCCAAGAAGTGACAACAAGGCTACTGATGCTATGGCTACTATTGCCTCTTTGTTGCAGACTCCAGAAAAAAGTGGTTGCTATGAGTTCATGGTGGAGCAACTGTATACCCCTGCATATGATGACTTTGAATTCCAAATTATTTGCCACCTTGACGATGCCAATACCTACCTCTATGGAAATATCTACGCCTACTTAAAAGATAATATCCTCCCTCCCGATCTTTCCCGTAATTAGAAACAAAATTTCATCTGCCAATCTTCTCGTCATACCATAATAGTAGATGTCCTTTACCATCGAGGTCTAGATGGAACTCTTTTACGATGTCTAGAAAATGATGAGTTTGAAACAACTTTACACGATGTCCATGATGGTATTTGTAGAACTCTTTCAAGTGGTTTAATCCTTGCCAAGAAACTCCTCCGCCTGGGATATTATTGGTTCACCATGGAGAGAAGCCTTTCAATTTGTCAAGACATGTCAAAAATGCCAGATCCATGGTAATCTCATCCACACACCAGCACAAGAATTGCAACCCTTTGCATCAACATGGTCATTTTTTCAATCGGGGTTGGATCTTGTGGGTAAAATTCACCCACCTTCATTCAATGGACACAAGTTCATCATCACAGCCACAAAATAATTCACAAAGTGGCTTGAATTTGTGCCACTGATCACCATCATAGGGAAGCAAATCTCATCATTCATCCTAAACTACATCATTTACAAATATGGTATCCCTCAATCCATTGTCATTGATAATGGGAGACCTTTAAAAAATCAAGAAGTACAACAACTTTGTGAGAAATTTCACATGCAACATCGGTTTTCTAAAGGCTATTACCCTCAAGGGAATGGCCAAGTTGAGGCCTCCAACAAAACAATCCTGAAAATCCTAAAGAAAATTGTCAATGATGTTGGATGTGACTCACATGTTCAATTGAACCTTGCTTTATGGGCTTACCGTACAAGCCTCTGAACACCTACAGGATCTACACCCTATGCACTTGTCTATGGATCTGAAATGGTATGTCCAATAGAAGTTGAGATACCCTCACTTCGAGTATCCCTAAAAGGTCTCATCTCAGATGAGGATTATCGTGTGTCTCGATTGTAGGACCTTGAGTTATTAGATGAACGTTGTCAGCTAGCAGTAATCACCTGAAGATCTATCAACAAAGAATGTCCTAAAGATACAATCATAAAGTCAAACCTAGGACATTCCAAGTCGGTGATCTGGTACTCAAAGAGAATCCTCATAATCAGCAGGATCGGGAAAACAAAGGAAAATTTGAACCAAATTGGTTAGGCCCTTTTGTTGTGGTTTCAGTCTTTGGATCGAGGGCATATCAATTATCTACACTTGAGGGAGATATGTTTGAAGAACCGATGAAAAACCTTCACTTGAAAAATTTATACACCTGATGCATCCAGTGCATGTTAAAAGTCCTGAAAAAATCCTAAAAAGGTAGAAAAAGTCATGAAAACATCCTAAAAAAGGAAAAAAAAAGTCATAAAAAAGAAAAAAAAGTCTTGAAAAAATCCTAAAAAAGCAGAAAAAGTCCTAACAAAATCTTAAAAAGCAAACAAAGTCTTGAATTTTTTTTCTTCTGAAAATCTGAAAAAGGGCAATAAAAACAAATGGTGAAAACCTGGTAAACAAGCGCTATTTGTGATAAGTTATCTTTTTCATCTTTTCGAATGTGTGTTGACCGTCCGCTTCTGCCATCTTTCTACATTCATACGTATCTCATAGCAAGCTTCATGTCCATATCTAGCTAATGCGGTCGTCACACTCTGACTTGGTTTTCATTGTACATATCCATAATAAATTTGGTTTGTTCTCACTAGGGCAAAAATACTAATCTCACAAGAGGCAAATCACCATTGAGCATAAGTAAATAGGAAAACAATCAGCAAAACTATAACATCAAAACAACAATTGCAACAACCATCTCAAAAATCTAAACATTGAGCATCACCATCAAATTGGATCAGCTCTAAAGGATCATCTTTTCAACCATGGTTGGATCACCTTAACAAAAAATTTCAAATAGGTTATTGTGATTGTTTTTATCATCTCTCATGAATACCTCAATGATGTCATAACTAGAGGCACTGTGATCAAGAATGATATTTACTTTGTCTGCTTCTTGTGAGCTGATTATTACTACAGTGCAAATTGTAGTGGGACATTCTCTACAAAGTATCATTGATGACATTTTGAATTTGCATAGGAACATGATCAACTCTTGTCTGTTTACACAAGTGATACTCAAGTCATCTCGGTCTCATTATACCTAGATGCTTGTGTTATCTTTCATTATCAAATCTCAATGAAAGTTGTATGGAAGTTATACTTAGGTCATCATGGTTTATTTTATGCCATTTATGTTTGTACTAACTTTTAACATAATAAAACTCTCAATGATGACAATATGCACAATGAATAAGATTGACAGCATTGCATGGCTAGGATTGGATTTCATATTAGTTTGCATTTGCACTATGTATTCTCTAAGCTTTTCATCCTCAAGGTTGATGTTATTTCTCTCTACAGGATTTGAGTATACTTGACATCACAAAAATATCATTTAGTTGCATTTGCATTCCATAACATACATTCATTTACATTTGAAAATCTGCAAAATAAAGCATATTACCATCACATCCAGATCATAATAAATCCATCTCATCACAATTTCATTCATCATCATCATCTCATATTTGCATTCATAATAAAATCATTATCCATTTCACAATTACATTCATAATAACATCATTATTCATCACACCATATTTGCATATCATTACATTTGCATTCATAAAATTACCATTTTTTTGCATAGAAAATACCAAAAACATAGAAAATTGCATCACATATCCACATCATAACATTCATCTCATAGCATAAGAATCATATATCCATAATAAAATCATCTGCATCCATGAATCATCCATAATAAATTCATTTCACATTTGCATCCATTTTCCATCCATAATCATCCATTTTCTCATTTGCATCCATACATCCATATACATGAAAAATAATAAAAGAATCGCATTTCATATCATATCATCCATTCATAATAAAAACATCAACATCCATAACATATCAAAACATTGAATAATCACATAGAACGTAAATTAAATGCATACATAATAGAACATCAACACATAGGATCATCAACCACTGTTGCATATCACATAAACTCATGAAACTGTGTCAAGTATACAATGATAAATCTGAGAATAAAATACATCAAAAATGTGGCACAATGGTTGAGTCTGTAAATCACAATGAGAATCATGTCTGCCCAGGAGATCCTGTGGTACTGCCACCTGATGTTGCTAGTCTCGGCCCTATGCCTGATGGTCCTGTACCTGGTGGTAGAAGTCTGCTTGGTGGAAGTGGTTGATTCACCCCTCAGCTCGTGGTGTGTGAGTGTTTCCACCCTGATCTCCACCTCGCATAACTGACCCGCTGCTCGGTTGGTAAATCATAATATCTACTCCTGTAGTACTCCACCTCCTTGGCGAATGCTCTGAGCTCTCTAACTAAATCAGTTGTACCTATACCCTGCGTTGCAGTCTGTACCCTATCAGCCATAGCCTCAGCCTACTTTGTTTTCCTCTTGGAAGCATCTCGCTTTGTGGTCAATGTAGCTACCTGGGCCTACAACTGTACCATCTACCCCTGCATCTATACCTAAACTGGAACTTGTGTCTGCACCTATGCCTGGGCTTGGGCGAGCTGACCTTGTAATTCCTGTATCTGAGTCTATAAAATTTGAACTTGCCCCTGAAGACCGGCAATCTACGCCTACTATCTCTAGGATGGCATTCGTACAATAAGTGATTGTTGCCTAGCTGGTCCCGACCACCATCTCTTGGGGATAACCCCAAAGTCGGGCACACCCACACCTCCACCACCACCTCCATCATCTCCTCCATCATCATCATCTCCATCATCTCCACCACCTCCCTCTCCACCGCCTCCCCCTCTATCTCCACCCTTGGGCTGTGCCACTAGTCCTGCTCCCCTCCTTGCATCTAAGGTTGGTGTTGGCTTATCCATGGAAACAGATGAGTCTCAAAATACTCTGCATAGTCAACCGTCATATGACCATATAGAACCTAAGGAAGATACTACCAGAAAGTGGGTTGTAAACCGACAAACTTAGTGCACATTGCATCATAATCAATCATCGGTCCCCACTCTGGGATATCCTGTCATCGACGTGCGTAGTGAGCTACCCTTGTGGCATCCCTTGAATGCAGTTGTACTGCCTCTAGACTCTCCCAAACATGAATCTCTCTAAAATATATGGTGTCCTCCCTATCAGGTATCTACTGTAAAACATGAAAGGAAGCTCTCCAGCATCTGAGGGCCATGTCGCACAATCCAAATATGGTCTCCAAATCATAGTATCTAGGTCATCTAGGACCCACCTCCAGTACTCTAACTTGCCCAGCTTATGCTGGAAAAGTGGCCCTGAATATCCAAAAACATATGGGCATCCTACTACCCGCACCCTGTCACCAACGGGTCGCATAATTGCTATGTGCTCCCAGGCCCAAAGCTGAATAAGTGTACACCCTACTGATAAACTGTCTGCTCATAATTGTACTACCTGGTGCAAATCATGGTACAAGTGAGCCAACATGCATGTACCCTAAGCATACATTGTCCCATGAGCAATCATTTTCTCCAGCAATCGACCCCAACCCACTAAGAAGCCCTTTGACCTACAGTCAGGGTAGAGAAATCCTCCAATAAACCCAACAAGCACACAAGGTAGGGCCTTCCCGGTGGCAATCAATGCTCACCACAAAACCTCATAACCAAGAAACTGGTCATAATGAAATATTTGACAAATGGAATATGTGCCTCCCTACTCCTTAACATCATACATGACTAAGGTCCCCATAACTAGTATCCACAAAATCTGATATACATCCTCTAAGGTTACTATCATCTCACTCGTCGGTAGGTGAAAGGTGTTGTGGTCGCTATACCACCTCTCCGTAAGTGCTGCCAGTAGCCCTCAGTTAATCTAGTACTTGGGCATATCTATAAGTGAACTCAAACCACACTAGTCTATGACGACATGATTTGCTGGAGTTAGCTGTACGATCATGTCCCATGACCCTGGAAAGCGCTCGCGAACCTGAAAGTTCCCTAAGCCACCCTCCTAGAATAAAATCAACACATCAAGTCAGCAAATCATTCAATCAATTTATCAATCAAACCATCATCTAACCAAATCAGCTCATGTGAGATCCTGATCAAATATCGAGGAGCACCTAACCTATCATTTGATTCTCATTTGTCATGAGATCGAAATCAATCAACCTATTCATCGTTCCTCACCTATCATGAGGACCATAATCAACTAAAATCAATCAATCAACATCAATCTATATTTTCATCATTCCTCGCCTATCATGAGGACTATACCCAATCAATCGATCAATCAATCTATTCTAATTCACTGTTCCTCACCTATCATGGGGACTATCATCAACCTATCAATCAACATCATCCTATCATTGGCTGACAAGATCAAAAATCATCAAAATCTAGGAGAAATTTATCAAAACCATCATTTTTAGCTAGATGCGCTAAAACAAGGCTTTATGTGCCAGTTTACCGGATGTGCTAAAACAAGGCTTTATGTGCCAGTTTACCGAATGCACTAGAAGATCTCTTGAATGCACTGGAATAGCGTTTGGATGCGCTATTTCACTGATGCACTAAAATGTTAACCCTATGCGCTAAAGCGGAAGCTGGATGCATCGAATCTATTTTGGGGTTTAAACCTAGTGGGATGCACTACTATAGGCACCCTATGTGCTAAACTACCTACCCAATGTGCTAAAACATGGGAAAATTCAAAAAAAATTAAATACATTTTACGGTGCCAAATTTAAAATTTGAAATTTGAAAAAGTGGTTTCGGGGTACATACCAGAGGTCCATACGCAGGTCGGACACTGGTGGTGGCGAACGCGCTCGAATCGGTGAGTATGGCGAGGAATTTTGTCCGTCTTTTCTTTGCAAGCTTTCAAGTTCCCCAAATGCCAAGCTTACAAATGACTTTAAATTTTAACCTTTTACCCCTTTTAAAGGTTAATTAAGGGGATAATAATGGTGGCATTTTATTTTTAGCGGGGCTCCTTTATCAACTATTCAACAGTGCAGCAAATCTATCCTAGTTTTTGGGAGTTAAATCAGGTAATCCCTATCAAATCTATCAATCATCAGCAAATTATCGAAAAACCATTTAAATCATCATTTTTTTTCAAAAAAATCAAAAATCCCTGATTTACCTCCCGAGGGGGCATCCTTTCATCATCACTATAAAGTCAAAGTCTGGGGCATGTCGATTTTTTTTTATCATCACGGCCAGAAAGTTATTCTTTGAAGCAATGCGACTGCGCACATCACTTCAAAGAGGGGCAAAATCTATACACGTAAAAATGGTTTGAGCATCACATTAATTGAATACTAGCTATTTGATTAATATTATAAATTCCTCTACTATTATAAATAAATTGTGAAATTTATTTATATAGTTCATAGTCTATTTCCCCTTTTCACAATTCACCTTCTTTCTAAAATTAATTAAAAGGATGAATAAATCAATTTGTTACTTAATTAATTTTCCCCTCTTCTTTTTAAATTTGGATTTTTGAATTCGAATTTAGAATATTCTTCCAAAATTACTTAAGATGCACAAAGAATCTATGTGTCATTTTACTAATTTACCCCTCTCCTATTAAATTGAATATTTAAATCCAATTTAAGCACATTTCTACAACTTTCTTCTAACCTCCTCCAACTCACCTGCCACCTCATCATGTGTCTCACAAATGGATTTTTCTTAAATTGAAAAATGTGGATTATCCTCAACAAATTTGTAACCAATTTTGAACAACCTGAGACACATGGCTTCTCTGGCTCTTTGATTCCTTTCTACACTTGGAAATTTGTCTTACGGAAGGGAACCATCTCCCTAATTCCCTCTAACCTCCTGATGCTCTGTTGTCGATGCCGCAGGATCACAATTTGGACCGTCTGTTGTTGCCACATCACCTAGAGGCTTGAAAAATCTATAAATAGAACCTTTTCTACAACATTTTGATGACATGAAGATTAGACAAGTTTATGCTACTGAATTCTAGTCCAAATTTGAGAGAATTAGAGAGCATTCTAGTGTGGTTTGCATTTGTAGTTCAATTTTAAGGTTATAATGGCATTTTCATTTTGATAGTTTAGTTTTCATTACTTTCCATTTAGTATTTGCATTTTATCTTCATCGTCATCTCAACACTTAGATTTTAGCATCATTTTCATCCTAGGATCATTCAGTTTTATGCATCAAGTTATTGAAAATCCAAAAACATAGGCATGTAGATTTCATTTTAAGCATCTCATTTCTTGAGTTGTCAATCTTTGCAAGTTATTGTGCAATAATAACAAGATCTGAGAGCATAACTTGCAAGAATCTTTGGGATTAGAGAGCCATGGGATGAGTTAAAATTATAGGTTGTAGTTTCAATTATTGTTGCTTTTGATTTCCTTTTAAGTAATGCATTCCATGAAGGTGTGTTGTGATAACATTGTAGGATACACATTTTCCATACACACAACAGGTATTGCTTCTATGCTTGTGTGGTCCTCACATATTATTCATGGTTTTTGGTAGTTGTTGTATCCATAATTTGGGCTTCTAGATAGTTGTATGGTGTGAGATATCTTCACCAGTATGTGAAATATGCATTTCCGTGTGTCTAGTTTTGGTCTGGGAGAAATGTAGTTGCTCCAAATTTCTTCGAATTTTGGTTTCATGACTTGTGATTCTGAGAATATTTTGATGAGGTCATGTTCAAGTGAAATTTTTTGTCTAAAAAAATTGGATCATGTTAAGGATGTGTGTGCTTAATTATTTTATGATTTTTGCATTGGTGTTGGTCAGCCTTGTGTTAAACACTACTTACAAAATTAATGGAAGTGTGTTGAGGTGTGTTGGGACTCATTTAGGTCCTCATTAAGTATATGTTTGGGTCTCCCTCATTCTAATTCCATTGTAGAATGTTTTGGTGCTGACCTAATTTGAATTTGTAAATACAAATGGTGTATGGCCAACCTTGGATGGGTTTCAATTTTGAAGATAGTACAAGTACAAGTTCAAATGTTGATGAAAGATAAGATAGATGCAATATAGATGCAAGATAGATGTGAGATATATGTGAGATAGTGTGTGATGCAAATTGAGAAGATCAATGTGAATTTCAATTGTTGAGTTCTTGAAGGCAGTGAGATGAAGGTGTCCTCTATCTTTCAAGCATGTCTATAAGTGTGTGAGAAAATTGTGGTGGAATATTTGTTGCATTGAGATAGTTTTCTCTTTGTAATAATCCTCTTCTATATTATTTGTAATTTTTTTGTAGTGACCCCTCTAATAGTGAGCCCTTGTTGGACAATGTGTCTTATCTTGGCAGTGAGCCTTTGTATTTGGTTTTTGAATTCTTTATATTGTGACATAATCCTCACTGTGGTTTTTCCCTCATTGTGTTTTCCATGTAAATCTAGTGTTATTGTGTGCACAGTTTATTACTTTCAGTTTTTTTTTTTGCATTTAGTGATTAAACACATTAACAGAGTAAAGGTTTTGTGAATGCTTATTGATCTAAATTTTGGTGAAAGTTTTAAAGGTTAAAAATTGCTACAACTAATTCACCCCCACCAAACCTCAGTTGTCTTGTTAACAAAAATCTATAGAAAGAGTCGAGGAAACAAATGAGTAGCTCAAGAAATCAAATGAGAAAATCACCAGTCTGAAAGTGCAAGTTGACGAAGGTAAAAGAGTTGAAGATTGTCTAAATACAAAATTGAAAGACAAATCTAAAGAATGTTCAAATTTCAACAAGATATTGTAACTTTGAGATCATATCTAGAGAAAGCAAAGAATCAAGAAGACAAATTCAAGAAGAGCTGGACAAAATGCTTGATGAGATGATTGCAAGATAGAACTTGGCTTCTAAAGAAAAATAAGGATTAGTGTTTGAGAAAGGAGAAATTTTAAAGGTAAATCAGACACCAAATAATGCTAAAAAGAAGAATGATAAGAAGAACAATGTCAAATAGGTATAAAACTAGAAAGAAGAATTCAAAAGGCCTCCTATTAGAAAACCAAAGTTGTAGAGTGTAGAAGTAGATTGAATTGGAATAGTCAGTCCTTTCCTGGTCAAGTTTTTACATGCAATAGATTTGGACTTAGAGCTAGTGAATACATAAGTCAGATAATGAATGGTTATAATAATGGCATGATGCTTCAATATTTCAATGGTTATTTTTATACATGCAATGTATTTGGGCATAAGTCTTTTGAATGTATATCTAAATTGAAAGAAGTAAGCTTGTTTAAAAATGTGTCACATGTCACAAGTGCAACAAACTAGGACATGTAGCCAAGTTTTGCAAATCTAACAATGTGAAATCCTTTGTTTCATAGAAGAATTTTGATTTGGTAAAGAAAGTGGATCCATTTGAGATTGAAACATATGGAAGTAGGTTCCCTCAAATGGGATGGGGGAAAGGGGTACATGCACCTATTTTCCCTAGTTCAGGGAAAAAGAGACCTCGCAGGACAAGATTGACTTTCAACCCTTAGGTGAGTCAATCTCAATGGAGATCTTGTTGTTTTCCTTATGACTAGGGATGAGGTGAATCAGCCTAAAATGTAATTTTTCAAGATGAATTAAAAATACCAAATGAATGCAATTATGCAATGTAAAACATGAATCATCAGCTTAAAAACTTAATCTAACAAAATCAATAAATTTCCAATAGATCTGAGAAGGTTATAAATTTATGCACCTATCACAAAACTCTTGCTAAGTGTCGTCCTAGGATAGATTCGCCATAGGGCGAATGGGTCTTGCCATAGGGATCCAAAATCTATTTTCACGGTCCACTTATCATGGAATTTCACTCTTGATTCCTCTTGGTTTCATAGTCAGAAAGTCAAAATTAATTTCTACAAGTGACTTTATGTGGCTTGACTTCAATGTTGACAACTTTGATAACTTTACAAAATTGCACTTTTGATCAATCTTCAATCATTCTTCAACCTAAGATCTGCAAACACAAAGAGAGGGAAAAACTATTTTTTTTGGTGAATGGGGATTTTCCTTGGTCAAACCTCATTTTGGTAATTAAACCTTGAAGTGAAATGAAACATGAATGGAAGAAATCATGAATGAAAAATGTTACGTTGCAACTCACTAGACCCTTGAATGAAACCCTTGAAGGATTGAAATCTAATGCATCTCTCCAAGGTCTTGATCTTGCATGAAATATCTTGATTGGATGCTTGATTTTATAGCTTTGATCTTGACTTAAATGCTTGAAACATACATCGCAATGTTAGCTCCAAAAACATTCATGACTGAATATAAATTTTACATGATGCTTGAGATCTTGAATGTTGTAACAAATGACTGATAAATCTACTCTTGAACACCTTTGGCAATAATCTTTTCTCCTATTAAGTTCACCTCTTGCTTCTAGATTTCTTAGGATTTTGAATTTGATAAAAGACCTTGTATTTATAGGTAATTTTCTAATTTCCCAAAAATTAAACATCAAAGGCTGACAACTACAAATTGAATTTGAATCATAAAATGTTGCTAAAAACATCTTAAAAATTAGGGTCCTAAACTTAATAGGGACCCATTTTCCCTTGGACGAATGGGTCCTAGGCTCCAAACCTATGACACACCAATTTCAAGGCAATTAAATTAATGTTTTTAATTGTTTTATACAAGTTTCCCTCTCAGAAAAGAAGATTAATTAGGATTTTAAATGCATAATTGGGCTAATTAGAGGCTTAATTAAGTCCAATTTATTAAGGGACCCAAACATAGTGTGAAAATGTAAACGAGTAAATTTTATGACACTATAGAGATAAAGAAGGAAATGAATAAGATATGGAAGAAAAATGAAGAGAATGGAGTGAAAAATGAGTCTATGCCAACTCCTAGTGTAGATGTTTCCTTTGAAAACTAGATGAAGAGCATTGACTCAGGGGGAGTTTTAGCAAAATATATGTATGCCCCCACCAAAGATGTGGTATTGATTCTTTTAGCACTGGTATATGTGTAGATCAACATGGTTGATCTTTTGATGGTATTTTCAGTATAAAATTTCCTATTGTGGAGATTTGTGGAGTGATTGAAGGTGCCTGTGATGACATAGTGAGGGTTTTCTAGCTTTTTGACCTAGCTTTATTCACTATAATAAATGCATTTTAGGTCACTAAAAATGTGTTTATATGTGATTTCACATATGATTAAGTCATTTGTAATCAAGAAATTGAAATAAAGATTAGAGCAAAGGTGATTTAAAAGTGATTCAAAATGTTTAATCCACAAGTAATTGATGTCTTGGAGTGGCCAAGACCTAAGTTTAAGAAACACCCTTATAAATCCGTGGAGATGAACCCTAAGGATGCTTTTTCAAGGGTTACATATATGGTGTAATGCACATAGAGGATGTGTAGATTTACATCCACACAAAAATGGAAGAATATGATCATACAAAGATAGTAGAGTACTAGGTTAATGAGCTAACAAGAGATGGTTTTGAGATAAAACCTAAATTTGAGATCTTGACAAAGAAGAAATTGGATGTTTGGAATAATTTCCCCAATTTCTACTATGAGGATGAGCGGTCCAAGTACATCCTGAGCTGAATTCATGATAAATTCATGTGGTTGGATGTGTCACATATTATAACCAAGAAATCAATCAAGGTGGTTACTACTTTATGCTTTGAAGGCCTCATTCCAACTATAAAGTTCATGAACAATGAGATGGTAATGAAGCTCATCAATGTGAAATTTGACAAACTTTTTCCCTAACAGTAAAGGATATTGATGATTTGGTGGTAAAATATGCATCAATGATGATCACCTATAAGATATTTTATACTAATAGAGAGAACTTTATGTCAACTACCGCTATACACACTACTCACCGGATAATGAAAGTTGTCGATATTGATTTGTGCAAACTCTTGAGACAACAACTAATGGAGAATCTTTAGAAAACAAAGGAATCCCAGTACCCCTTTCAGTATGGTACCCTAATTATATGCTTATTGTTTTACTTTCTTAGAGAAGTTCCCAGTACAAAGAATATTGTGTGGTTGGACAACATTCATGTTGCAGTGCATATTAGAGATCATTTGAGAAGGTTGGGTAACCTCGAAACCCAAAAAACTTTTCTATGGGATTTCTTCAAGATATTCCAGGGTAATATGAAAGAAACGTATAGAATTACAAGAAGTATAGTTGAAAAGTATAAAAAATGTATAACCTTTATGGTTACTAGAGATAATTGAATTATGGAAGCAGTTGAACCTATTGGCATTTTTATAACAACCCAAGTAGAACTCACAAGAACTCATATGAACTTGCCCCGCTCAATAGTTAGCGTCTTGAAAGCTCTGTGCCAACTTGACGAGAAAATAGCAGTGAAAATTGTTGTTTCTCCTACACTTTGGACCCTGTAAAATCCAGGATGGTTTTCCTAAAATATATTGTCACTTATGATTGAAATAATTTGCTCATATTATAGACAAACAATAGATAATTCTCACCAGTGTTAAAAGAGATAAACCTTCAAGAAATGGACTGCTTCCTCAAAGATTTCGGATCTGTTTAACAGAGAATTGAAACTATACCTAAGTGTAATGATATGAGTTATTTTGAATAAAATTTCCTGAAGCCATAACACAAAATACAAAGGATGAAGAGCAGTCAGAGTTCCAATGCCATATCCAAAAGCACGAAGTCAAAAAGGAAACTGAACTATAGGGTAGATTTCATCTAAAGCACCTATGATCTGTATGAATAGCATTACAATCCATATATCAGTACTTGAATTTATCACTCCTTGATAAATCCTATGTGTTAATTCGCATAAACTTACTAGATAACTGAAGCATTTAACCGGTTCTTTGAACCAGAGCTATAGTCAAACATAATCCACAGTAAATAACAAATGGAGATTAATGAAAATCATCTTGGATAGATACTTCATTAATAATTCATGCAAACTATTACAATAGGAGAGAAAATAAACTCAAAACAATCACAAGGTTAACACAAACATGCTCAAGAACCCCATGATTTACTAAGTTCTCAAATCTGACTCAAAACTTCAAAACCTGGACATATTTGTTTTCTCTGTACTTCTTGACTCTTATCTCACTTATCTTGAGTAATTTCAACAGACCCTTCTCTCAGCCCAAAATTCCCTTTTATAAGAATAAGGGAGCCAACAAGCTTTAGGCTGGAGAATACATATGTCCATTTTTTACTGGACCACTAATCCCTAATCAGTTATCTTTACATCATTTGTTGGTAAGAGAGGAAAAGCCAAAATAAGAATGATCATTAGTTTGTTGTGGAGGAATAAACCATTGCTCCAAGAGTTGCTATTCCTTGCACCAAAGCATCATTAACCATTTTTTGCACTTATTCCATTTCAACTTCATGTACTTGAATTTGAAGAGAGAATGCACTTTAAAATATATTATCTAAGGCCAGACCCATAGTTTACATGACCAAACTGCAATTCTCGACCAGGACATTCATAATTCAAGTTCATTGGTGAACACCCTTTTCCATGACTCAAAATCCTCTTCAGACGGCCAATTGAAAGCCACCACCTGATCCACCATGTTTCGGTAAGGTACATACTTTATCATCAATGATGTGACAGTTTTATCAAAATGCTCCAGGAAACTAATGACAAATGACAACTTTTCCAACATGTTTTCAAACATGCGGATATCAACATTTTTGCATATCTCGTGTGTTTGAGCAATCATTATATTATTCATCTGATCCTTCCACGCCTGAAGGGGCTTGACCATATCTTGGCTATGCAAAATATGAGATAATGGAGTCAAGCCCTTTCCATCATAAATATCCCTCAATGTTTTAATTTTGGACTCCATAGGAGTAGCAGACCCCTGAAACTTTTGCTCCACAATACCCTTGACAAATTGATATGTTGCTATAACTGTAGGATATTTGTCCCCATGTTGTTTTGCCCCAATTGCCATAAATTTTAACTTCTCTATTCTAGGGCCCCATCTACTTAGCAAGGGGATAGCCAATTCTCTGTCCCTTGGAAACAACTCAAATGCTTGCAACATCAAGGCATAATTTGCATGAACACTGTTCAGCTTACTCTGGACCCGTTCATGTAAATTTTGTAGCACAGTATCAACAATTTCTAAGTTAGTCTTTCCTACTGCCTCTCAGATTTGGTTCACCATCTCCTTATACTTTTCAACCTGGTGGATTAACCCTTCCCTGGAAAGATCTCCATCTGAGCCACTGGCCTTTTCAATTGTAATAGGCACTTGTCCCATATTATATGGAACAATAGCCCAAGATTGCTCATGTGCAGAAGGTTGAGGGTGCTCTACTGGTGGGTCAGAAACAGTATGGCTAGAACTAGTCTGCCTCTGAGACCTCAAGGTTTCCATCTGTTGTCTCAGTAAGGCCATCTTAGTTTCCAATTCTGCTACCCTTTGCTGATTCTTATTATACTCAATAATAATGTCATTATACTGGCTCCTCAGAGTATCTCAGTTTTTAGTTAAATCCTCCACTGTTTCTCCAGTGAATTTGGCAACATTCACAACCATGTCAACTATCTCCAATGTAGGAGTGTCAGCAACTCTTTTTACAACCAAATGACCACTGAGATCTGATGTTTCTACAACAACAGGTTTTCGAGACCCATTGGATAGTGACCATATCGCCAAAGCCTCCCATTCCTCACAAAAGGCTGATCCTTTAAGTGCCAATGTAGCCTCCTTTGTTTCAAGTAGTGGCCTATTGGCTCTCCTTCATGTGTCAAACACCATAGCATCAGCAATGTCCCATTCAGGGAGTAGCAACATTCCACTCTTTTGAACCAACGCCCTGCCCTATTCTGGTGTGATTTCCTTAAACCCTTCCTTCATCTATAATCTAACCCTTGACTGGATTACCTTCTCTGGGAGCTCTAGATGCAGACTTCTCTCATATGCAACCTTCTCAGAATATGATGAGAGATGAGCTCTCCATACAAAATCTTCAAAAGCCTTAGTATGAACAAAAGATTCATCCATCATGAACTCTTTGCAAGCCTCAATCCTCAAGTCATCATTATTTGTAATCCCTCTGATCTAATCCTTTCCCAATCTTAGGGTGACTGCCCCTGAACTCGTTGTAGTTTCATCTGGGTTTAGTGGCACCTCTGGATTCATTTCATTTGGAGTTACAATGATGTATTCTTCATCATTATCCTCACGGCCAACATCCCCCACACTTTCAATCCTCTGCCTCTTTGGAGATGGTGGGTGAATCTGTTCTGAAAATATTGGGGGAGATTCCAAGTCAACAATACCTCGCACTGATTTCCTTGGGACAGATGGTGCACCACTCCTTGTAGCCTCCTTAGCCCTGCCTCCCTTTCTCCTAGAAAATACCTTTATCTTCTTTTGAGGCTGATAGGTAGGCCTTTCTTCTACTCTTACCTCAGGGTACTCCTCGATTTGTGATTTTCCCCTTTCTCCTACAATATTTTCATCCTTTAAGAACACTACCAAACTCTCAAAGTTGTTAAGAGCATAAATTTCCCTACTAAACTCATCTTTGGCACCAGGTATAGGATCAAAACTAGGCATCTTTTCCCATTTACTTTTCACCATTTTTAAATAGGCAATGAACATTGCCTTTCTCTCATCTTGTATGTTCAGATCAAAAATGTTCTTGATGATATCTTCAGGAAAGTAAAAGTTGTGGACGAAGGTCCCAGTTCAATCTTTATCCTTCATTTGGGAGATGAAACCTTTTGGATCATGATTCCTAGCTCATACAGTCCTTAGCCTGTATGGCTTGAGCAATAAGTACAAATTCTTCCACCCTCCCTTTGTCATGACAAAATCGGTGAAAGTTGTATATTCAGGGAAGAAAGATCCCTTCTTCTATTCAATAGGCAAATGGAAATCTTGAGATGCTCCCAACTGCCTCATGACTTCTATGAAACCAAGTCTAAGGGGGACCTCCTTTGGTAGAACAAACGGGGTGGAATTTGTGCCAAAAACCCTGAAAAGTGTTGTGCTATGATTGGGAATAATATCCCCCCAGTTATGTGTTAAATTCAACTCAGGCCTCCTCTCCATAGGTCTTAGGAAATCATGAATTTCCTTTGGAATCCTGGGGGAATCAAAAACCAAGGCCTTTCTTAACTTGGATCCAAAAACATTGTGAAAGGTTACATAATCGAACTTATGATCATGCATGTCTATGACCCTAGTCCAATACTGGACAGGCATCTCAATGTCTCCTTCTCCTTTCTTCAATTCCATATCTTTCTCGAACACACTCTAACCCTTATACAAAAACATGTGGATTAGCAGAGAAAACCATTTGAATCCTACCCAATTCTTCCCCAGCTTCAAAGCTACCAAACCTAAATGTATTTTCTCTGCAAGGTAAGTGGAAAAATCATATACCACATTATAGCCTAGGTGTTGGATATTTACAGCCATATACATCACTTCAATAGGCAAAGTCTTCTTCAAATTTATCCCCAAGACCTGACACAATTCACAAATAGTCTTCTTGAAATGGGTGGCGAAATAGTCCACTGGGAAAGGTTCAGGCTCATTCCTACCAATAACAACTTTCCTTTGGTTCTTGCCTCTTCCTGACATAGCCAAATGAGGTATCAAAAGGGATGTTCTGAACAAACCCTTGGTGTTTCTATATTCCTCCCTGAAAACCTCCAAGTTGATAGGAATCATATCCTGGCTCCATTCGTGCAAACCAAAAATCTCTGTGATTTCCTCCCTGGTTACTATGATCATTTCCTTTCCAAGGTGTGTTGTGACCATTAGGGCCACAAGATCGTACCTCACAGCAATATCCTTCAATAGGTCTACATCCTCATAGACATTGGGTACCACCAGCTTACCCAGGTCCAACCTCCATAGATTACATAGAGGAACTGCCAAATTTTTGTTCCCAAACCAGTTGGAAAACAACTGCCAGCCAGTCTATGGCAATTTGGCATCGTGAATTGCACACTGCTTATCCACTAATCCTTCAAAAATCAAAGGTCCATAGAAAAATACTTTTCCCTCTTCCTTCTTGCTTGTAGAGGGCTTCAGCAAATGAATAACATCTTGGGACAGACCCCTAGACGTAGCTTCGAAACTAGAAATTCGTGCCTTGGGTGCCATTTATATCAAACAGATGATAATTCGAGCTAGGGTTTGCTTATTTTTTTAAATGGAAAACAATTACACTTTTCCTTCTATTGCCACCACAGAAAATTCTTCAATAATTCAAAATCTACAGCAATTACCTAAACCAGTTCTAAAAGTGAAATTACACAAACAGTTCTTCAGGAACGGAAAAGAAGATAACCATCAATTGTTTAGTAAGTAACCCTTACACCTTCTGAAAATACAAGAAAAGGCGTACATACTACTTACGGTTTCTCTTGCAGAGTGTCAAATGCAGTGAGACTGGAGAATTGCAATAATGGATGTCTTCTTCGGCACCAGACAATTCTTCCTCAATCAAGAAATGCAGCTTTGAAATAGTAATTTACTGATCTTTTTGGAATTTAATTATGCAGAACGATTCGAACTCGACCATTACTATTCACTCACGCGAGATAAAACGGCTATAGTACAACACCAGTTCATTCAAAACCAAGCCGTTGATCAAAAGCAATGTTGGCCAGGAGAATGGCTCAGATTAAGCCAAAACAATTTGAATATGCCACATCTGCCATCCAGGCACCACATCAGCACAGAACGGGTCCCACCACGCTCGCTGATCATATAACATTGGTGTCCACGCATCCACAAATCGTGCACCTCGCAGCATTATTAAGACTGAAGTCTTAATTGTGCGAGGTCAGCGAGGAACGACTGTGATGCATCAATATGTAATAGCTGTCGGCATCAACATCCATCCTCGATCAGCAATCAGCACTGGTCCCCACCATCAGATGCAACAGGTGGCAGCATCTCGCAAGCCTCGCGCTATTTCTCATGACGTAAGCAAAAAACTTGCGAGGTATGCGAGGAACAGTTAAGATTAGAATTATTTCATCCAACGGCTAAGTAATCTGCACATGGAAAATAGTTATTCTTAAAGAAGGGGACCGACTAGGTCGATGAGGAAATGACCCTCGAGGTTGAAAGATTATTCAATGGTTAATTTATAGCAATTGGTCGACCCAATACCATAGGAACAATAAGGTCAAGACGCAAAAACTGAAAGGACGGGTAAAAGGGGCCGGTAAAGTCATGGCCATAGAGGGATAAAACACCACTTAGGTGACCGACCACCGCCGACAATAATTCAACATTCAAAAAGAAAAACCCAATATCTAGACTAGTTAAAGGTAACATAAAAACACACCAAAAAGGGGAAGACAAATAAAAGCTCCACCAGAACCTAGAACTGTTTGGATCTTGGAGTTGGGATATGAGGTTATAGAAGAAGAGCTACTCGTCTTGCAAATATCATGTTAAGAAAACAGAGAGATCCAACTATGGACAGATTTGGTACCTATGCAGAGAAATCTAGTGAAGTACACCTACAACAAAAAGAAAAGGAGATAAAGAGAAATGTTGAAAAGATAAAAACTAAGTTAGAGGAGATGGTGAACCCACCCAAGGGTCCTACAGAGAAAATAAAATCCCCATCAGTGACTCTACAAGGTACTCCCAACACAAAAAGGTCAATTAGGACCTCTACCCTCTCTCCTACAGTTTTGAAGTCCTCCAGAACTAAGCTTGCAGAGAGTTTAAAGAAGAAGGGTGCATCTAGTATCCCTGAGTAGAAAAGGTATCCTAAGAGGAGAAGAAAAGAGAAGGACACAACGGATAAATACATCAGCTACGAGGATGAATAAGAAGAAGGGGAAGGACCTCAGTTGCTCTGAAAGAAGAATATGTCTTAAGCCTTTGTGGAATAGATAAGTGACAGAAGAGCCAAAGTTGGTATTGTTGATACTAAGAGTTAAGAAGAGGTGCAAAAAGAAAATAATTCTTTTGTTATTAATAATTTTGAGAAAAGAGTTTAGGTGAATGAGAAAAATCATCTAAAGGAAAAGGTAAATTTAGAAAGAAAAGATCCCTTCGGTAAGGGAACATAACCTTGTGAAATTAGATGGATTGTTTAATAGTATTGTAGAGATTGGTCTCTTGGAAGAGACAACATAAATGTATATCTTGAGTCAAAAGATGAGGATAAGGCCACCATATAAGAAGCTATTGTAAAGTATATGGTTACTTTCAATAAAGGATTGAGTGAAATATAAAATTAATTACCAGATGATCTGAAAGGTGTTTTGAGTGCTAGAAGATAGGACACATTTGATGAAGATGCTAAAATGGGAAGATTTATCTTGGAGAAGATTGGATCTTCTCTTATAGTTGAAGATAGATTTAAGTTGTCCAAATTGTACAATAAGAAGTTTAGGACAAAGCAGAGATTTGGTACTTTGATGAGCAGAGATAAATAGTACATAGAAAGGTTGAAAATTGAGATACTCCAAAAGGTTGCAAATCTGGAAAAAGAGCAATAACTTCGGGTGATGAAATACAAAATGATACATCTATCCTAGAAGATAGTGAGCCTATAATTCAACAACACGAGCATGTGCCTGAGCTTGAGGATGAACAAGGAGACATGGCTACAAATAATACCCCTTTGGTGGTGGAGAATATTGTTGTTGAAGAAATGAATGATGATATGCAAGATGAGGTCTAGAAAAGGAGGAAGCTCAAAATAAACAATATTTTCCCCCTCCAGATATGGAGAAGGATAATGAGTAGAAACAAGAAGTCCTAGAAAAGACTAAGGAACAAGAAGAATATTTGCCTCCCTTGAATATTGAGAAGCCTATTGAAGAAGAAAAGAATGCAAAAGAATTCTCGAGTAGTGGAGAGAAGGAGAAATATTTAAGAAGGAATCTAAGAAAGTATAAAAATTGTTGGGGAATCCTCCAGAGCCTTTGGAAATTCTTTAAAGTATTTGTTAGATATGTAGTTTCATTTTGAATCGGTGGTGTCTATACAACTCCTATAGATACCCATGCAACAAGGACAAGTTGATATGAGTAAGATATATCCCTTGCACAAACTAAAACTCGATGATGTTTTTCATACCTCTACGAGGAAGGAAATATTGCAAACACAACAAAAGAGTACAAAGCTAATTGAAGAAGTAGTAAAGGTGTTGCAAGAAGGTATCCCTAGTGCAAATATTGATGACTCGTTATCTGGTGTGCAGAAGTTGAAGTTGTTTCTAGAATGCTTTATGTATTATTCTACCAGTCTAGAAGAAAAGATTGAAAAATAAATGGCAAAGAAGCTCATTGATAGGATATTGACCATTGAATTATCTTATAAATTTAGTGTTGCACATGACAAACTACAAGACAACTTGAGAGATGTTCAAAAGTGCTTGGGTGAAGCAAAAATTTTGTTTCAAATTTTCTTAAAATGGCCTAATTCTACGAGTATAAAGGAACAAATGGAATCAATGGAGTCACAAATTGCTCAGGCCTCTAGTGCTTTTGATTTGACTAATGATGCAAATGGTGCAAAAAGGCAAAAATATAAAATCTCCATGGAAAATTCTTCCAACTACAAGAACAAAAAGAGAATCATTGTGCAATACAATTAGCTTCGTGATTTGGTAAGTGCTAGGCTTACAAATTTGACTAGAGTGTTAGCAAATGCAAATAAGATGCAACAAAAGAGTTTGGTGCCTAGTTCTCAAGATGAAGGAGAAGATCTCCTTATTCAGTTTGAGATTCAATGTAGTTTACTTGCCTTCACTAAGAAGGACTGGGAAATAGGAAAGGAATCGAAGGCACACCTTACCAAATTCAAGGTGTTCTACAAGGGTATTCAACCCTAGCTTCTATTTGAATGTGTACATTTTTGTTTTGTTTATGAAGTTTTTGATTTCTATGTACATATGCAAAAGTAGTGGATAAGTGTTCTAGTACCTTTTTTGGTTAATTTTGATGGATAACATTGTTAGGGGGAGATACTTTGACTATTGGAGAAGTCTATTATGTATAAGAGTAGTCTAATAAGGAGAAGTTACTCTCATGTATGTATATATATCAATTAGGGGGAGAATATTTTTGGGGTGTAGTTGGAGTAATTTAAGCAATATAATCTAATGATCCATTTGCCCTTGATGTCAAAGGGGGAGAATAGTTTTGGAGAATTTTGAGTATTTTTGAAGTGTGAGAGTGTGTTGCCATCGATGATAAAGGGGGAAATTGTTAGAGACTTGGGTTGTTAGCAACATGAGCATGATGATGTACAATGTGGGGAGATTGTTGAATTGGGAGATTGTTGAAGATTGATGACCATAATGGTGTATGGTGTTGTCATTGATGGCAACCCATTATACAGATATAGTAGTGTTGGTCTGGAAAAGACCAAATATTTTAATAACTTGCATAAGTCTCGATGTACAATTTTTAGTGTTCAATGAACTAGCTTTGTGGTCCACATTGCTCTGCTATAAAGAATATAGTTATGCAATTTTGAGGTAACGTTGGTGCATTTTGGAAGAGTCTAAATCCAAAGTTTCATGACTTTATGTATTCTATAGTCAAAGATAATGTTGACAAAATATCAGCTTTGGAAATGGTAAAGTTGTAGTGATAGAGTGTATGTTGGAATTCTTTGTATTCTACTGTAGATAAATATTTTGTTGTGAAATTTTGAGGAATTGTTCGAGGATGTCAATAGTGTGTTTGTTCCAAGTGCCAAGTGTTTTGGTGGTCCATGTGTTGAGTTGTGAGTGAACGGTTGGTTCATTCTATTGTTACTTCTCTACTAGTGTCGACCTGAAGGTTTTGGGGTTGTTTAGAGTTAAATTATGTATAGAGTGGTAACATAGGATTTATTATCGGTCATGCTAAACTATTTTGGTAATGTACACATTTTGGTTCTTTTCGCAAGGTGTGTGTGTTGGTGTTTTGGGTTGACAAGTTTTGAGGATGCATGGTACATCTAATTAGGCTGACCTAATTGATGTTTTTGTTGATTGTAGTATATATAAGGTTAATTCCTTGTGTGGATGAGTATTCATTATATTTATGTGATGTGATCAAGTGTGTGTGTGAGATCTGGTGCTAAGAAGTGTGATTTGTAATTGTGGTGAAGTATAAAGTGTGTTAAGTCAATTTTTTGAGCTTCAATGAAAATATATCTTCGGCATCTAGGTTAGATGCATTGTTAGCAATTTATTTTGGCAATGATCCACCTTTTCTTCTATCTCTTTTTATCCTTGTAAAAGAGCCCTTTGGCAATGAGCCACCAATAGTGAGCCATTCTCTCTTTTCTAGGCAATGAGTCCTTGGACAGTGAGTCCACCTTTCTGTATCAACATTGTAAAGAGTTATAATATATTGTGAGAAAATCATCACTGTGGTTTTTCTCTTTCAAGGGTTTTCCACATTAATATGTTGTTCTTGTGTTCTTTTATGTGATGCATACTTTATATGTTCCTTTCATTCACTGCAAGTTAAATATGATTCTTTGAATGGATGTTTGAATTGTCAAATTTAATGAGTTTCAATGAATATTGATTCACCTCCCCCCCGCCCTCTTAGTATTCTAGATGTTCAACACTTTTCATAATTGTCTGATTCTTTGAATGGATGTTTGAATTGTCAAATTTAATGAGTTTCAATGAATATTGATTCACCCCACCCCCCCCCCCCTCTTAGTATTCTAGATGTTCAACACTTTTCATAATTGTCTCTTACCTATGCCTATATATTCTATATTTTGGCATGTTTACATTCCTTTTATGATTTTTAGTGTGAAAAGAGTTATTAATAATCTAGTTAGCTTTTAGACTATCTAAGAGAAACCTATTAACACTAATCTTAAGCTCACTTGGGATACATCTCACTTTTTGTCTCATCTCATGTGCACTCAACAAGTGTCCTGACACTTTTCCATAGAGTCCTCAATGTGTTTCACTCTTGGAGGGGTAGTCATAGTTTCACTCCTACCTTCTCACCTCCTCATCCTTGCTTTTGTATACAATGCTTTTTTGTATATCTTGCATGTTGTTGATGTGTATGATATTTTATTTCATCTTGCATTTTTTTGTTTGTGGAAGTGGTTATGATCTTGCAAGTGATCTTGGTTATTCCAATAATTATGAGTATATTTTTCTCCTCACCTCTAATTTCTTACATCATTGGTATGCAACTAATAGGAAGGGGAAAGTTATATCACTAACATTTCCTTGTGATTTGTATTTTACAACTACAAACTAATAAATATTCCTAGATTTAGAGGACCTTCATCAATCCATGATAACTATTAGAATCTTTCATGTAATCATTTTTTCACTTTCTATAAAAAGAAAATCCCTTACCCTTCTCCAATTTACACTACTATTTTAAAGGTTCATTCCTTTTCAAGAAAGTTGTTTTAGTGCCTATTTTAAATGTGTGGAAAATAGTACATTCATTGCATTCCTTTTTTATTTGGCAAGTTTTTGATTGAGTCCTTATTGTGAGAATAATTTAAGAATGACATACATACTTTATGTAGATTTCTATCCTTTGGAATATCTTAACATACCCATTCACTTTTCTTGGATTTTTTGGGTTCGCTTTTATTAAAGTATCCTTAATACAATAATTAACTTTCAAGTGACATATTTTTACATAAATTTAGCTTATAACATCACAACATGTCTCCCCATAATTTTGATCTCAATTCCTAGATCTCCTATTTGCCACTCTAGACTAAATATGGGGGTGTAAAATTGACCTAGGTCATTTATGTAGTTATGGATCTAAACATCAAACTTGTAAGACTTAAAATTCAAATCTACAACTTACCAACCTTTTCACTAGTCATTGTTGAAATTTATCTAGTGCACATTTGATTTGTGTGCTATGTTGTGCATTTCATTCAATTTTTTGCAATCAAGGACTATCATATTGAATTTATACAAGGACTTGTCATATATATTTATAAGAACATCATAGTAAGAAAATATCAAAACATTACAACATCCTAGATCCAATCCATATTTGTTTGTTGTCTTCTATTATTATTATAAATATTGAATTAATTGAACTAGGGATTTGAGTAAGGATAATATGACCCTGATGATTCAATAGATTTTCTTATAGATGTTTATAAACACTGTCTACCATTACAAAAATTAGATATCAAAAAGTCAAGATCAGAAATTTTCTAGTTGCAGTTCAAGTTCACATGTCATACCATTTTGAAGATGAATCCTATAAAAATGGATTTGAACCAAGACAAAACTGTCAGTTTGGGAATTCCAAGACCGCCATCAAATCAAAACCTAAAATTCTAATACCTTACTAAATGACTTTAAACATCTTCCATAACATATCTCCATTATCAAATGCATACAAACACTTAAAACAAAATCTTAAAAAACTGAGTACTTTCCTCACCTAAAAAATACTGACATTATCAGATACACAAAATAAATCAAAATAAATGCATCCTTATTTGAAATCCTTGTCTATATTGTGGTCCAAATTATATACAGCGCCTAAAACTCTGAAATCTACAGGTTTATTTTCTTCTAAGATACCTGTTTTTAGTATGAATAAGAGACCAATGTATCTGGTAACTCTGAACATTATCAAATTCGACATGGGAACGGTGGGAGCATCACCGTTACATGCACTGAGTAGCATCTCCCCCTGGACCTCCATAAAATATGTATTCATCCCATGAAGCAGGACCACCAACTTTTCCTACTCCGTAACAATATGGACTATTCTGCAAATACTGAATTGTTCCTCCAAAGAATATCTCATCACCAGCCCTAAATGCATTCATACTTTTAACATATGCTGCATTTGGGTAGCCCTTATTAGGAAATCTTCCACTACCCATATGTGTTTTTGACGGTGAATTTCCCTTGTAAACGATAACTTCTCCTCCCCATTTCACTGTATTAATTTTTGGAAGAATGTCTGGTACTAAACTTGCAGGAAAGTAACCCACTTCTTTGGAGTCCACATATACCACCCATGCTGGAGGGTTTCTTTCTTCCTGCAAAAAAATAAAAAGAAATCTACTTCACCAACATGCTTATCTATTATCTACATATGCTTAATTATATAAAAATGATTGCTTGAATATGACTGTAATGGAAAGTGAGATTTATTTCTAGTTGCAAACATTTTACTTACATATTTTATAGATAAATCTAGTTCAACTTGTTGTGATGCATCTCCATATACAGATGATTTTGTGAATGGCTGACCTGCATAAAGTGGAGCGTTTTTTGCCATAACAAATCCTGAGCACTTTAGGTCATAACAACCTGTGTTCTTGAAACCATCCGCCTGTACAAAATAACCCTTACATCAGCAGAACGTGACTATTATTTGGCAATCATAAATGTTGGTGCCAAAAGTACAGACTTACCGTCCAACGTACAAAGAATCTTGGTATGTTAGTTCCGTACGCCAATGTGAAAACCTACAGTGATGAAATCATATTTACATGAGACAATCAACTGTAACAAGAAAATCATAATTTCTCAACTTTGAAAATAATTCTAGGTCACTACTCCAAAGAGTGTAAGATATGTAGCCAAACCATTGTAAAGCACAACATTTTGGAAGAGTTTACAGTTGATTTCAAGTGAAATTGTACAACTATTTTGGTCAAAATTGGTAGCAAAATTTTAGATAAGTTTAAACAATTTTTGCATTCTGATGATATAGGGATTATTTATATCTGATTACAAAATTCATATAAAGTGATATATGAACCAAATACTAATTATTGTAATTTAATTTTTTAATTTAACAATTTGAAGATTTGTTGTTACATCAAGATCTATAAATGTGAGTGAATTTTCAAATCAATATTTTCATTTATTCTCATAATGATGATTAGTCCACGAGATTTTAATTTCTAGATATGTGTAGTTAGTCCAACACATTTCCAAATAAGTATCTTCACGTACACACAAAGTGGCGATTAGTCCACAAGATCAAATTCTGAGAGATGTGACAATTGGTCAATGCCCCTCCTTTGATGTAACTCAAGGGAATTGAACTTGGGTTGAGGCTTTGATACCACATATAGATTTGTCATTACATCAAAACTTACAAGTGTTAAAAAACTTGTAAATCAACATCTTCACCTACACCCAAAATGATAATTAATCTACTTTAATGATTAATCCAACATTAATCAAATTTATTTATAATTAATTGAATTTTATTACTATAATACTATCAAATATTTCTCTTATTTTCATTATTCTCACTCAAAACATCTCACAATTATCAATTTTAGTCATTTATCTTTTTGCAATATCATCAACAAAACCTTTAATTCTTTAGATGCTCTTGCACAGACTTAGGGAATTCTATAATTTATAATAACTATCAATAAATATACCCCATAATTAGATTACTTTATCACTTACCACAATGACTAACTACAAAGTTCACAATCAATGAAGATAAAACAATTCCCAAAAACTGGGGATTTGTAAAACAAAGCAAGCACTCACTTGCCAACCAGCCTCTATTATCTGAACTGGTTGTTCAGCATCTTCCACTCCAATCCTTATTAAACCACGAGTCAGAATATCATTTGGATCCAAATATGGCTGCCACACATTCAATATTCCTGTAGCTTTCTCAATTACACCTTCTCCAAAGATGAGGCTTGCCATGGCATTCTGCAAAACAAAAATATCTATGGAAACTTAACAGATTTTATTGCCATTTTTAAACAATATATACTGCACTAATAAGATTTATAAAGACCATATATTGCTTATTAAAATAAACTATAAAAATATAATGGCACCTTTGTTTCATATGAATCATCAAAGGCATTTTTTATGCTTATAAACGTAGCCACAGATCCAGCTCTCTTCACATGTTCATGCTTAATCTCCCTCACATGTATGGTTCCCTCTGGGCATTGCTTGCTCAAGGAAGAACTCAAATTTCCATCCATCCAGTTTTTTCTCAAATCTTTCTGCAACAATAAATGTCATGTTGTTTGTATACAAATCATATTTAAAGAAGAGGAATCAGATTCAATCACACCTTCTTATGCCCATAAGTTTTGTCAGAGTTGAGGGATATCTGATCCTCATAGTTCACACAGAGTATTGTGTCTCCATTCTCATGCTGCAAGAGACAACATTGAAATCAAATTATTCATGACAGTATTGTAAGATGATTTTTTTCCACTAGCAATTTATGATATTGAATTTTCTATGAGATGAATTTATCATGGTCATAAATTGATGGCAAAAAATTGTTGAAGATAAATTTGTTGATGGTAAATTGTTGACGATAAATTTACCTGAAACCAGATCTTATAAAAAGATAAAGAAATATGTATGATTAAAGAAGAAGTAAAGAAAGAAAGTGTTATGACCTGATACTTGTGCACAGCAGGAGGGTTGATGTAATTGACATAGTCTTCACTAGACATTTTGTGCAAATCAAGAGCTAATGTTATAACCATAAACTGCATTGCAAATAACAAGTTTAATGTCCAAAATGATTTCTGAAAATCCATGGCTAAGTGAAAAATTGTATGTCTCAGCTTTACTACCAAATATTTATAAAGTGTTGATAGTTAAATTTTTGGGTCGATATCTGAATTCCTAGAATTTCTGTGATCACACTTATCGCTTCCTAACTAATCTAAGGTTGAGTCATTAAATAGAATTGATATACTATTTTTAGAATATAGCATCTTACTCAGGTTGAATGAGATCGATCTTACAGTAAATTATGAGACTAAAGTGATAGTGAATATATCGAATTAAATGTGAATGAGGGGTATAATAGGTGAATGGGTGGGATGAACTCAGGTGTGGAATTTGATGATCATATCAAATATTTTTCATGTTTTAAGAAAAATAGAAATTTTATGTAAAATATTTTTATCTTATATCTTTAAAGTTTAAGGCTTAAAAATATTTTATAAATCTTTTTTTATTCTGATATGTATATTAATTTATTAAGAGTATAACTGTACAATTGATGAAGTTTCTATCTTCAACTTCATTTATAAGGAAGCAAACAATTGATAGATACAGTTTTGGTTGTGGTCTTTCTTTATCTAACCATTAGAAAATCCTAATCTTCAAGGATATTAGGAGTATGTGCAGGATCATCATGGAAAAAACAGGCCCTTAAGTGGCAATAAAATTCAAAAAATCAGAGTTAGGCAACTTGACATAAAAATTTGAATAAGTTATCTATATTATTTCAAAAATATGTAAGAATAGAATCTGTAGAAAATTGAATGTAGTTTCTAAACTGCCAGGTTTTTTTTTTTTTTTTTAAATCTATTTGGTGAAAATTTGGAATTTCAATACAGTAGTACTTAAATTTCAGGAAAAAAATAAAAAGTAGGTGTCTGTCTGACCACCCTAACCACAATAAAATGATAATATTTTTTTATAAGATTTTAGATGTAAGTAGGGGACTCATTCCCGATGTGATGCATATTTTTTTGTTATTGTTTTCCAAGTAAATAATCAATTATGAATTTTTTATTACAACTTTTAAAAAATATAAAAAATCATATGTCTGACCACCTTAACTTGGTCAAAACTTCATGAAATTCAATTTTTTTTTTTAATCCTATAGTATGTGAAGCATAGAATGTGACACATGTTTTGGATTCAAAAAATGTGATACCTTTTGAAAGCTATAGATTTTTTTCAATCAGCCTATCAATCAGGACTTTAGTGGTAATTCAAATAGAAAATGAATAATAATTATTTATTAAATTCAAAGTAAAGCATAATTTGTATTGGTGGAAAGCTAAGAATCTCCTTTAAAAACCCTTTTTGTTTCATCAATTTTAAGTAAAAAAAAAATCGTCAGCCACATGGACCATCATATCACTTAGATATTGCCACTTTTTGGCCCATCATGATCCTGCACATACCCTTAGAATAGAAAACACAATCAAGAATATATATATATATATATTCAAATTTATATTAGGAAATATTTAAAAAATTATAAATTAGAATGCTATATTATATTTACTTGTCAATATGTTATTGCATTAAGATATTTTCTATTAGAGTAGATCCAAAACTAAATGAGAAATGACATCAATATGCTAATTTCATCAAAATATTACATACATTTTTCTCACTTTAAAATATATGTGAATCTTAACATGAATGTGCATTGAAAAGTATATGGACATTTGAGGTGAGGTTTGGATGTGACCTTGGCTCTACTAGGGTTTATGTCTTTTATGTTGTCTTTGGCTTTCGTTATTTCATATTAAGGAACCATTTTACCTTCCCTATTTATTGTGATTTTTTAGCTAGTTTTTATATGCCCTCAAATGTCTTCAACCTAGTAGTTCATGTTGGTATTAATAGTTTGTAAAAGCATGCTCTAGAATTGGGTCAACAAGCATTGGGCTCTGCATGGGGTCTACCTTGACACTATCCCAAACCTCACTAATTTTTTTTTCTTTTTTATTTATTTTAAAGCCAACCATCTTGAGGCTAATCCTCAAACATGTTCCATGGTATTGTAGTGTATTAGTTACACTCCTTGGAAATTCTTTTAAATATTTGGATTAATGGTATTCTTTGTTTAAAAAATCTCCTAGAAGAAGGCGTGACCTCAAGATTAAAAGAAAGCTTTTATTAAAATCTTTCTTAAAGTTTATTATTCATGCCCAAAATCTAAAGGAAGACTCTATGGTGCATGCTAAAAGGGTAAAATGAAAGAGTTAACTCCATGTTTGGGAACCAAGGGAAAGAGAGGAAAGAGAATATGAAGCAAATCTGAAAGAGAGCTCCACTTGAAGGAAGAGTACGAAAGTTTTTCACTATTGGAAGTAAAGTTTGAAAGCATGGTGATGGTTTTCAGAAGATTGAAGAAAGGGAATGCAATTCCTAGCTCTTGAGATTCCTCCCATGCTACCAATTTGAGAGATTTGAAGATTTTGCATGTATTTTCCTTATGCAGCTGCTAGGTACACCTCAAAGGTCATATGGTGTTGAGGGATTTTAGTTTTATTTCAATTATCTAGCTATTGTAAGGTTTGAAGGTTGTCATGTATTCACATCTTCTTTTAGCCTTGTATTTTTGTCAAAAGCTACATTGGGTCAAGGGACCTTCTAGGGAAATACATGTGCAATCTAGTATGACAATGGTGACCATTCAAGGTTGCAAGGTCACTATGATTCAGTAGGAGTGTCGATTCAAAATGATACTATTTGAGGCTCATTAGGACAGTATGAAATCAAGGATCATAAAAAGAAAGACAAACTTTCCAAGGTTCATAAGGGCAGTTATAGTCACCAAGAAAATAGAGCACAAGCCACCCAGTGAATTCAAGAGGGTAAATTTTAACTTATACTTCCCAATGAAAGCTTATTTCCACTTGTACTAAGGAAAAAATTTTGGAAGAAAGGTTGTCATCAATTGGATTTCCTAGCTACTAAATCACCAGCTTTTGAAGAATACTTATCTTATGGGTCCAAAAGACTCATTAGCCAACTTATACCAGAGGAAGAGAGACTAAAGCTAGGATAGCCCTTAAGAAGATAACAAGACGGTCATGTGAGTAAATGACTATGCAATTAAGAGCAATGTCCAAGATGTAAAGGATGAATAGAAATCAAGGTTAGTGATAGGAGATATCACTTGATCTAAGAGGGAAAAATTTGGAGATTAAATGACATCATGAAAGATATTTAAAGTCTTGTGTTATAACCATGAAAACTACGAATGGAATGATTGAAAGCATCACATGTGACACTATTGACAATATGGTGAGGGTTTCATAGCATGAAAGGTGTTGTGCATGTTTTGCACACACACCCCATTCGAAACGGGGACCCTCTCTTTGTTTTTGCCTTGTCGGATCATTTTGTGTGCCCCTTGTTTTGCGTCCCCCTCATTTTGGTGTACTAGTTGGTCAATGTGCCCTTCAAAGTCTCATTTTTGGTTGACCATATTTTGCCCCTAAAATAAAAAATTGCTAAGTCTTGGGTTTTTCAGGCTTCGCCTCCCCGCTCGCTCAATTCGCTTTTTCCTTCATTTTTGACTTCGAGGATAGGTTTCCTATGGATTTGGGATGTTTTTGTGGTGCCTAGGTGAACTACCAAAGTTTCATTAAGTTTCGGAAAATTGCAAATTTTCATTTTGGAACTCCGTCCCTCCACCGCCGTCTAGGAACTTCATCTGTCCCTCGTCATTCCGGATCCCGGCGCCTCCGTGGCCGTTTCCGGGGTTTCGTATCCCTTTTTCTGTTTCTTCTATCCTTTCGCCTCCAACATTCTGGCTTCCGGAACCCGGCCCCTCCATGGTCGTTTTCGGAACTCCATCCCTCCGTCGTCATCCAGGAACTTCGTCTGTCCCTGGCCGTTCTGAAACCCAGCCCCTCCGTGGCCGTTTCTGGAATTTCATCTCCCTTTTTCTATTTCATCCATTCATCCGCCTCTGGCATTCTGGCTTTTGGAACCTGGCCCCTCTGTGGCCGTATCCGGAACTCCATCCCTCTGCCGTTGTCTGGGAACTTCGTTCGTCACTAGTCGTTCTGGAACCCGGCCTTGTGGCCTTTTTCGGAATATTGTCTCCCTTTTTTTGTTTCTTCCGTTCGTCCACCTCCGGCATTCTGGCTTTTGGAAGTTGGCCCCTCCGTGGCCATTTTCGGAACTCCATCCCTCCATCGCCATCCAGGAACTCCGTTTGTCCCTGGCCGTTTCGGAACCCGGTGCCTCCGTGGCCGTTTTCAGGGTTTCATCTCCCTTTTTCCGTTTCTTTCGTCCGTCCGCCTCTGACATTCCGGCTTCTGGAACCTGGCCCCTCTGTGGCCGTTTTCGGAACTCCATCCCTTTGTTGCCGTCCGGAAACTTCATCCATCCTTGGCCGTTCCAGAACCCAGCCCCTCTATGGCAGTTTCTGGAACTCCATCCCTGTGCCATCGTCCGAAAACTTCGTTCATCCCTTGTTGTTCCGAAACCTGGCCCCTCCATGGTCGTTTCCAAAATTTTGTCTCCCTTTTTCTATTTCTTCCGTAACATTGCATGATTTATGGGTGTTTCCTTTTGAGTTTGCTCATTATGTGTGCATGGTTCTACCTTCCAAGTTAATTTTAGTTGTTAGTTTCTTAAATGGAAGTGATGATGGTGCTTGTTGTTACAGTATTTGATGAGCTTTCAGCCCATACTTTTGGCACTTGTTGATGACAAGCTGTTTTGCAAAGTTAGCATGGGCTTCTTTATTTGATTGTTGCAACTTAGTTCATTTGCATGTTCATGATGTGTGTATGCAAACAGAAAATCTGTAGTCCTTAGAAGATTGCACTGGTTTTATGTAACTGTAGGATTCTCTTGGTCGATCAAAACCTAGTTTAGGGAGT
This sequence comes from Sequoiadendron giganteum, assembly GCA_007115665.2. Taxonomy (NCBI): domain Eukaryota; kingdom Viridiplantae; phylum Streptophyta; class Pinopsida; order Cupressales; family Cupressaceae; genus Sequoiadendron; species Sequoiadendron giganteum. The sequence continues at coordinate 95,783,292 of CM021100.1, forward strand.
TTTTCTACTGTAGCAACCTCCATGATCGTTGTTCATTCATAGTTTCGAATCCAGGAACCTTCTCTCTTCCTTGCCCTTTTTCCCTTTTTTTTAATAAGTAGCCCTAGGTAAGGTTCTTTGCACATTATAAAGTTAAATCCAATGTTGAAATGGAGTTCTAGACTGATGTTTGAACCTGCAACAAATGCTCAACAACTCTCTCATCTCAAGAACTCCATTTGAAAATCCAACTATCCCACTTTGTAACTCATCCGTAAGTCCGCCTTGTGATTCCAACAAATCACATAAATCAACTGAGATATTCCACACACTGTCAAGACCTAACATTAAAGACCTTGGGATAGTGTTCTACAATCTGATTGTGGAAGATTGTCTTTCAAGAGAGGTGATGCACCTATGCATTGTCTGTGTTGTGAAGTGCATAAAAAACACCATCAATAGAACTGGCACTAGAGGGAGGCCTGACATGTTGAGGCTACAAAGATGAAAGTTGGAAATCAATAAGAGCACTTTCAAAGAAGAAATCTGAGATAGAGAGATCTCTTTTAATGCTAAAACAAAAAATCAGAAAATTCTAAAGGCAAAAGTGGCTGAGTCGAAATGGAGCAGCATGTACAAATCAACATCACTCGGCTACATGCATATTTAAATAGGAGATTGAAGAGACCATTGCAGTAATTTGCATTGGTAGATAAGTGTAGGATCCATTACACTTGCACGCACAATGAATTGGAGTGTCTAACCTTCTTGAGCAGAATTGAAAGAGTCTTGCAAGAAGAGATTCTCTTTTGGGAAATATATCAGCCTTTAGCCCTTGCAGACCCGAAGGAGGAATTGACAACCATGGAAGCCAAGGCATTTAAAGAGCTGATCCAAGAATCTTTGGGCAGAAAAGACGGACCAAGATTGGAGGAAGCACTAATGTCAAGCTAGTACAGATTTCACAATGCACCACATTCTGAATTTACTTGTTCGTCGTAAGCAAGCGTCATCACCCAAGTCAAAGGAAATTTGAACAAGTTGGAGCAGCCAACTGTCAAGGAGAATGAGTCATCCCATGTGGTAGAAAAGCTATCAGCATCTGGAGGACAACACCTTCAAGATAAACTAGGAAATCCGCCACAAACTAGTGCTGGGACAACAAACACTGAAGCTGAAAATCAAGGAGAACCTGATTTTCTGGGGACAGCAAAAATATTTGGTGAAGTTTCACTAAGAATGGAGTTGGAAAGCCTCTCCTTCACCAATAAGGGGTAGTCCTCCACTCAAGAAGATGAGCCATTGGTAGTTGAGGATGAATCAATGAATTTTGCAACAGCATATGCTAGGACAGCTAATGAAAATGCTAAAAATCAGCAAGAGGAAGAGGTTGACAGCCTTGGGACAGCAGAGAATGATGATGAAGAAATAAGCAAGATTAGATTATAGGAACCCTCCTTCATAAACAACGACAATCGAGGATCTAAAAATGCAAATTTGGAGGAGTGGGAACAACCACTCACCATGCCTATCTACCATCAAGCTTCTTTTGCAAGTGATGATGGGGACCCAGTAGCGGAAAGATATGACCAGCTCGTCTCCAGATTAGCAAAGGATTGGTCAGAGCTAAAATACTAGGTGGATTTGGAGGTATTTCTTCTACCAAATTGGTGAAGCCTCCATGATTCATCCCACTCAGATTTCACATGTGGACTGTGCCAAGAAGCCATCAAGCAAGTCAAAGAACAATCGAGACAGTCGAGGACACCACATCCTCTACTTGCTTCCCAGATGGAACGTGAAGATCAAGATCCTAAGCCAAGTAATGACTCAGCTGAGGGCAGTCCTCGAGAGGATGTTGGGACAGAAATAGAAGAAGGACAGCAATACAGTATCGATCTTTCAAGCGATGTAGTAGATCAAACAGGAATGTTGTCCACCAGTCATCAAGAATTTCTCCCTCTTCAAGAGAATTTGAGTACCATGGACGATAGACTTTATGACGAGTCCTTGGAGGGAGATTGCGTAGTGGATTTTTGTCCCCTTGATGAGGTGCCATCAATTGATGATTTCTTTCCATTGGGAGTTGTACTGCAAAGGTATGCTCATGCTGAGGAAGAGCACATCCCAGAAGACGGTAGTGATGAAGACATACTCCTTGAACCTCTGAACGGTGATGCACTAGAGTTTCCAGATTGGGAGAGGGGTTTGTTCTCCATTTATAGTGATAGTGAGCAAGGGGAAACAAGTGAACGTCATGATGAGATGCATGAACAAAAAAGAGAAGAAGATAAAGGAAAGGGTGCTGAGATAGCTGCCAACAGAGATGAAGCACTCGGTCGACTACAAGATGCAACTTGGAGTCCTTCCACCATGATTATTGTTGATCCTCCTTCATATTTAGATGGCTGCAATAGGACAGATCCGCACATTTCATTGTCCCACAACATTGAACACCACATAAATAAAGACAACACTTGGGAAAGTAAGTGGGACAGTGTACTGCCTTTTGAGGATAGCAATCATGTGAACACTCGGTTTGCAAAAGATCAACGAGATGAAGTCTATCTTCTCGAAGAACAATTGATAGGGATTGTTGATCCCACGCAAGATGTGGAAGAAGTGTTTGCTACCCCGTTCTCCCTACCTTATGCAGACTTGATTCCTGAAACGTTGCACCCTCCACCATGCCCACCCAAGGTTGTTGATGCAAAGACTGACGATGTTGTGCTCACTCTCGATTGTCAAATGCTACCACCTCCATGTGATGAAATCCAGGTTCTATCCTTCCTTGCTCCTATTAATTTTCATAGTTGCACTTATCATTTTGATTATGGGAATGAGGAAAAATGGATGTGTTTATGGATTAATCATGGGTTTAATGAGCCTCCTCAATTGCTGATTTTCCCTGACCGGGTAACTGAATTTGAATGTTGCCATATTGAATTTATTATCTCTGAACATAAGGATAAATCTGCATGGTTGAGAACTATAACGATTTCCCATTTTCTTGTACATGCATTGCCAAATCCAATGGGCATGAGTGTCGACTCACCTTGCTTGAACATAGTGCTTTGTAAATATCTCTTTGTACATAGCTCATTTTTGCGTAGTGTAGGTTTCGTGTAAATACTCCGCTTTCCTTCTTTCCTTAGGTTAGTTGGTTTGTTGTCGGTTATTTGCTTTAGAGTAGTTTCTGCACTGTTTTCTTTCACTGTCCCGCTTTGGTTTTGGTGCTTGCTTTGCTTTGCTTCCGTTTTGTTGCTACTTTGTTGCTGCTTTGCTCAGGGTCCCTCTACTTTTGGCTGGGCACATCTGTGTGCACAACAACCATACATATCACTTGGGGTTGTTCTAGGTATTTCTTTGTCAAACTCTAATCAAGTTTTCAGAGTGGATGGTGAAGGTCTTCTATTAGCATGAAGCGATCTGGATGTTTGATTCAAAGTGGATAAGTCGTTGGTTCATTTGATTCTGAAGTATCCTAGAATCTTATATCTCTCACATATTTTAAGGATCTGACAGTCACTGTAGGTCCTTTGTGAAGTCGAGTTAAGTGAAAAATCTAAAATTCTACTCCAGCGCCACTGTGATTCTCAGCCCTGAGCGTGAGCTTCATTGCTTGCGGGTTGAAATAAAAGAACTGAAAAGAGAAAAGAAAAAAAATAAAGAAAGAAAAATATAGAAAATCAAAAGAAGAGAAATTCAGCTTTTCAGGGGTATACAAATAACTCTATCGGGGCTATGGACACCCGACCGACAGTAGAACAATGTTCGGGAGAATCACAGTGACAACCTCGTCGGGGCTATGGATGCCTGACTGGTAGCGAGGCAATGTCCCAGATGCTTTTGGAGTTAGAATAAACTACGTAGCTTAACTTGATGGATCTAAGGTTCTTGTAGCAATTGAAGGATGGGAATTAACGACATTGCACACACTTGGATTTTCAACATACTGAAGGTTGGGTTAGCTAGTGGTTTTGATCTTTTGGTTGAGCGTCTAACTTGTTTTCCCTAGCATGAAGGTCAAAACCAAAGATTTCGGGTTCATCATTCCTGTTTGTCATCGAAATGATTTGGAGCATTTCCCCAGCGAGTCACCATTTTTTGTGCATGTTTTGCATACAAGCCCCATTCGAAATGGGGACCCTCTCTTTCTTTTTGCCTTGCCGAGTCATTTTGTTATTGCCTCCTTTTGCGTGCCCCTCATTTTACGTGCCCCTCATTTTGGTGTCCTAGTTGGTCAATGTGCCCTTCAAAGTCTCATTTTTGGCTGATCATATTTTGCCCCTAAAATAAAAAATTGCTAAGTCTTGGGTTTCTCGAGCTTCGCCTCCCCGCTCGCTCGATTCAGTTTTTCCTTCATTTTTGACTTTGGGGATAGGTTTCCTATGGATTTGGGATGTTTTTGTGGTACTTAGGTGAACTACCAAAGTTTCATTAAGTTTTCAGAAGTTGCAAATTTTCATTCTAGAACTCCGTCCCTCTGCCGCCATTCGGGAACTCCGTCCGTCCCTTGCCGTTCAGGAACCCGGCGCCTCCGTGGCCTTTTCCGGGGTTTCTTCTCCCTTTTTTCGTTTCTTTTGTCCGTCCGCCTCTGGCATTCCATCTTTCGAAACCCAGCCCCTCCATGGCCATTTCTAGAACTCCATCCCTCCATCGCTATCTGGGAACTTCCTCCATCCATGGCCATTCCGAAAACCGGCCCCTCCGTGGCCGTTTCCAGAATTTTGTCTCCCTTTTTCCGTTTCTCCCATCTGTCTACCTCTGGCATTTGGGCTTCCGAAACCTGGCCCCTCCATGGCCATTTCCAGAACTCTGTCCCTCCGCCGCTGTCCGGGAACTTCGTCCGTCCCTAGCCATTTTAGAACCCAACCCCTCCGTGGCCGTTTCTGGAATTTTGTCTCCCTTTTTTCATCTCTTCTGTCCGTCTGCCTTCGACATTCCGGCTTCCAAAACCTGGCCCCTCTGTGGCCATTTCCAAAACTCTATCCGTACATCGCCATCTTGGAACTCCGTCCTTCCCTAGCCGTTCTGGAACCCGCCGCCTCCGTGGCTGTTTTCAGGGTTCCGTCTGTCTGCCTTTGGCATTCTAGTTTCCAAAACCCGACCCCTTTGTGGCCATTTTCAGAATTTCGTCCGTCTGTCGCTATTTGGGAACTTCATCCATCCCTGGCCGTTCCAGAATCTAGACCCTCCGTGGCCATTTTCAGAATGTCATCTCCCTTTTTCCATTTTGGACATCCGTTTGCCTCTGGCATTCTGGCTTTTAGAACCCAGCCCCTCCATGGCCGTTTCCGAAACTTCATCCCTTCGCCGCCATCTAGGAACTTCGTCTGTCCCTGGCTGTTACGGAACCCAGCTCCTCTGTGGCCGTTTCCGGAATGTCATCTCCCTTTTATTGTTTTGGCCATCCTTACACCTCCAGCATTTCGGCTTCCGAAACCCATCCCCTTCATGGCCATTTCCGGTACTCCGTCCCTTCGCCGCCATCTGGGAACTTCGTCCGCCCCTGGCCATTCCGGAACCCGACACCTTCGTGGCCTCCTAATCCAAAACAGACTTTGACCCACATCCTAAAATTGCATCCTCTCCTGCATGAACTTTTCAAATTCCAAATTTGAAGTTGGGAGATACCATCCGGACCGGCCTACCTTGTTCACTATTTCCAAAACAGCATTCCTAGAACGACATTCTGGCCTCACATTTCCGGAACATCCAAGCGCTCCTCCAATTTGAAAACGGACTTCGACCCAGATGTTAAAATTGGATCTTATCCTCCAAGGACCTTTCAAATTCCAAATTTTCAGTTGGGAGATACCATCCGAAGCGGCCTACCCTCTTCACCATTTTCAAAACAGCATTCCTAGAACAACATTTCGGCCTCCCAGTCCCAGAACATTCAAAATCCCTCCAGTGGACTGTTAATGGAATTTCACACTAAATATTATGATCTTTTGATGATAGATGGATGGATATAACAAGGATTTTGTAAGATTTGATTAACATTTGCCTTGATTTGTGTATGAAATCACTTACGACACTTCATGCATGCAGGTTTCAAGAAGCCTACCACGGGTCCGTTGGGAGACCCATTGAGAAAGTTGAACAAGGAAAAGCACGTGGTTTGCATCACCATTAATTTTTTTCCCACCTCCCCTCATGGTTCACATCAATAGACTTGGCATCAGAAGAAGGCATGTGCCAAAGAAGTCAATGACAAAAGGCATAGGGGAGCTCTCCTACTCTTCACCGGATCATGATGATGTTTAAGGAGTTGTTCGCCTAAATCAGGGGCAACCAATCCATTGATGCCAATCGTCGACATACCCATTTGATCCAATAGTGAAGGTTGCAAGTCTGTTGGGAAGAAGGAAACTTTCAAGCAGTTTCAGCTACAATAAAAGGGAAATCAGCTAGAAGACAAAACTGCTACAATGACTAGCCACTATAAGACAAAATAGGAAAAAAACAAATATGTATTTCAAATTTTTGAATATTGTGGGTAGGTGAAGCTCTAATATAATTGAATCTGAGCCACACAATGTAAATCAATCCTAGCCAACAATGTAAATCAATCCTAGCCATTCATTTGGGCTTTGGAAAACTATAAATAGGGGTCTCCCCCTCATTTGTAAGAGGTTGGAGAGCTAGTGTAAAAGCATTCTGCAGCAATAGAAAGTAACATTGGATGATTTATGGGTGTTTCCTTTTGAGTTTTCTCATTATGTGTGCATGGTTCTACTTTCCAAGTTAGTTTTAGTTGTTAGTTTCTTAAATGGAAGTGATGATGGTGTTTGTTGTTACAATATTTGATGAACTTTCAGCCCATACTTTTGGCATTTGTTGATGACAATTTGTTGTGCAAAGTTAGCCTGGACTTCTTTATTTGATTGTTGCAACTTAATTCACTTGCATGTTCATGATGTGTGTATGCAAACTAAAAATCTATAGTCCTTAGAAGATTGCACTAGTTTTGTGTAACTGTAGGATCCTCTTGGCCAAGCAAAACCTAGTTTAGGGAGTTTGTCTACTATACCAGCCTCCATGATCACTATTCATTCATAGCTTCAAATCGAGGAACCTTCTCTCTTCCCTGCCCTTTTTCCCCTTTTTTTAATAAGTAACCTTAGGTAAGGTTCATTGCACATTATAAAGCTAAATCCAATGTTGAAATGGAGCTCTAGACTGTTGTTTGAACCTGCAAAAAATGCTCAGCAATTCTCCCATCTCAAGAACTCCATTTGAAGATCCAACTTCCCCACTTTGTAACACATTTGTAAGTCTGCCTTGTGATTCCAGCAAATCACATAAATCAACTGAGATATTCCAAGCACTGTCAAGACTTGACATTAGAGACCTTGGGATAGTGTTCAGCAATCTGATTGTGGAAGATTTTCTTTCAAGAGAGGTGATGCACCTATGCATCACCTGTGTTGTGAAGTGCATAAAAACACCATCAACAAAAGGCACTAAAGAACAAATATATCAAACTTATTGACACTACAATACTAAGGAAAATCATTCAAAAAAGGCAAATTTTACTATTCATAGCAGTCTATCTATTCTTCCAGATAAAAGAATCATTGCATGGCATTTCATCCATCTGGATCAGCTTTGGGCTTGCAATGGGTTTGACAAGACATGGATATTGTGAGATCTATCATAGAATAATGGACTACATTTTTATAGTGAGAACTAGTGTGTGTAAATCTTACACCTAAGACAATAATGAAGATATTGTGCTACAATATGGACAACAATCTAGAAAGAGAAAAAGACAGCTTAAAGACCTTACAATATCAATCCATGGAGGACAGTCACAATATGGATAGAAGACCGAGAATAGTGAAAATGAAAAGTCGATCATAATATGCATAACATTTTTATGACTATAGTCATGAGACTAGTTGGTAATGAATTTGTAGTGAAATGTACTCCTTTATATTTTCACATTATGTTTGGGTTGATTAATTTAATTGGACTTAATTAAGCCTCTAATTGGTCCAATTATGCATTTAAAAGCCTAACTAATCCCATTTTCCGAAAGGGAAACTTGTGTTAAACAATTACAAACATTAATTAAATTGCCTTGGAATTGGAGTGTCCTTGATTCAAGTCCTCCTTACTTGTTTAGGACCCCAATTCTTAATATGATTTTGGCAGAATTTTATGATTCAAATTCAATTTGCAATTGTCATCTTTTTATGTTTAATTTTTGGGAAATTAGAAAATTACCTATAAATACAAGGTCTTTTTATAATTCAATATCTAGAATTTTCAAGAGATCAATTCTTATAGAAAATATTATTGTCAAAGGTGCTCAAGAATATATTTTTTTGTCATTTGTTGCAGCATTCAAGATCTCAAGCATCATGTCAAAGTTATCTTCATTCATGCATGTTTTTGGAACTAACATTGTGATGTAGATTTTAAGAATTCAATATCAACATCCAATCAAGCCATTTCATGCAAGATCAAGACCTTGGAGAGATGTGTTAGACTTCAATCCTCTAAGGATCTCTATTTAAGGGTTTAGTGAGTTGCAACATAACATTGTTCATTTATCATTCCTTCCATTCATGTTTCATTTCATTTCAAGGTTTAATTACCAGACTTGGTCAAACCCCCATTCACCAAAAACAAAGAATTTTTCCCTCTCTTTGTGTTGTAGATTTTCAGATGGAGAAGGATTAAAGATTGATCAAAAGTGAATTTTTTCCAAAGTTGTCAAGCAATGAAAACTCACTTGTAGAATTTAATTCTGACTTTCTAGCTATGAGATCTAGAGGAATCGGGAGTGTAGATCCAGGAGCAGAGGACTATCAAAACAGATTTTGGATCACTATAGAAAGACCCATTCACCCTAGGGTGAATCTATCCCAAGAGGACACTCAACAAAATCTTTTGGTGATAGGTGCATAAAGTCTTACCCTTCTCAAATTTTTCAGAAGTTGATTGTTTCTATTTTGTTATGCTTTAAATTGATTATTCAAGTCTTACATTACATAATTGCATTCATTTAATTTTATTCATTTATCTCCCAAAAGTGCATTTTAGGCTACTTTACCCCATCCTCAATGATAAGGAAAACAAGATCTCCATTACGATTGACTCACCTAAGGGTTGAAAGTAAATCTTATCCTAAGGGATCACTTTTTCCTAATGAAATAAGGAAGATGGGTGCATACCCCTATAGTGTAGAAAAAATTATCTCTTTACATTTTCACACTTGTTTGGGCCCTCCCTATTAAAATTTGGCTTCTTTATGTCTTGATTGGTCCTATTTTGCATCCACAAGCCTAATTAAATGTATTTTTTTGAGGATAATCTCAACATTTAACAAATGACAAATCATAATTTAATGTTTTTGGTTATATGTTCCAGATCTATGGATTTGGGACTCATATGCCCAACCTAGTGTATGAGTCCCTCTTTAACCTGGACCTATTTTAAATTAATTTCTTGGAAGGAATTTATTATCCTAGATCTGGTGTCGGCTTGTAGTGTTGTAATTTCAGGAAATTAGGCATAAGCAAGTATAAATACAAGGTTATTTCACATGATTTCTCTTAGAAATTTTTCAAGTCATCTAATATTTTTAAGAGAGCATTCCTAATGCAAGTTTATGAGATTGAGAACATTCAAGAGCATTCAAGAGATAATTATCAAGCATTTTGGAGCATCAATCCAAGATTCAAGCATCATGTCAAGATCTTCATGCATCATGTGTATTTGTGAGCTAAAATTTTGATGTAGCATTTGTGATCCAAGTTAAGCATTCAAATCCATATCAAGTTTCATGATCAAGATCTACATCCATTGAAGCCAATTCATACAAGTTGTAGATCTACAATCCAAGGATTCAACAAGGTTTGGTGAGTTGTTACATTCATCATTCCTTCATGTTATTTCAATTCATTTCAAGGTTTAATTACTCCAACGAGGTTTGACTAAGGCAGACCCCCATCCACTAACAAGTCAATATTTTTCTCCCTCTTGTTATGTGTGTTTTACATATTTATGTGAATAAGACTCGTTTGTCCAACCTAGTGATTTAGGCCCTGATATAGCCTTTCGACAACATTCAATAGTGTTGGATCTGGGTTCGAAATATTTGAAAAGATCTTGAAAAATCCTATAGCATGACTCATACGCCCAACCTAGCGTATTAGTCCCATTACAGTTCTTACAACTGTTCAATGGATCTTGATCAAATCTTAGAGAATCCCAAATCCTATATTCAAAACCCTAGATTGGGACTCATATGCTCAACCTAGCATATTAGTCCTGATGCAATCTAATATAGCAATTTCTATGGTTTACAAACCTTGTTTTCGCCTCTCAGCTCCTTTGGGTACTTTTATGTTTCATTTTGTTTGTCAATCCGATTTCATGCTTTCAAGTTTCTAGGGTTTTGTGCATAAGTGTTTACATTCTCCTTTGAAGCTTCTTTTAATGGTGAACTCCCATCCAATCACACAATAGGAACCCCTTAATGTATCCCTCAATTGAGTCACTTGGTTGAGGGATCTTGGTTCCTAATGAACTAAAGTGTGAAATAGGTCCAAGTTCCATCTCCCAAAAGGTGGACATCTATTTCCCTTTTATTCAACCCCCATTTCCCATCCATTTTGGAGAAATCCTATTTTCCTGATGTTTTATTTTGGTGAACACGACGTGACTAATGTTGACACAATGGTAGCTAATGTCCCTCAAGAAAATATAAAACAAATGGATGAAGCCTTAGAAAAATTGCAAAAAATTATGAATTATGAATACTTGTTGGTACTATGGTTCATTTCATAGATAACATGAGGAAAATGCTTGAAAATGAACAAGGAATAGAAATTGTGTGTAGCCTATCTCACTTCATTAACAACCATGCACCTACAATGGCTAGTTGTTCTTAAACTTTGGGGTACACTCAAATTCAAGGTGGAATCCAATTCCTCCTACAACTATGGCCTCTATTCCTACATAAGCTAATCCAAATTTTACTACAACTATACAACCAACCATAAATGTCAATAAAACCTTATGTATTTCCACTAGGAATCCTCTTAGCTTTGTGCATTCAAATCTCATATCTCCTAATCCATCTCCCCTCACAAACTTACAATTCACTTGTCCTCTAAATACATATACACCTCCGCCATATTAACCTCCATCTCACAACACAACCAATGATCTATCCTTAACCAACTTTTAAAAAATGTTTCATCCCTCCAACAAAAAATTTCCATATTGAACTAAACTCAAAATGGCTAACCTTCACAATATGCCAAAAGAAACCCCTTATCCTTGGAGATATTGAGTGCAAAAATACCACAATGCATAGAGATTCCTAGATTTGACAAATATGGTGATAAAGGAGATCCTAGTAACCATGTCTCCACATATATAGCCTTATGTAGTGACTTCATTTTTTAAGATAATTTATTGGCTAGACTTTTCCCTAGATCCTTAAAAGACACTTCCTTGGAGTGGTTTTCTTCTTTACCAAATAACTCAATTCATTCATTCAATTAACTTGTCGATGCCTTTCTTAACCATCTCCAAGTTCACATGGGTCCCAAGATGACCTTAGCCAATTTAATGCAATGTAAATAAAACAAGGATGAAAAGGACACTGATTTCATAGCTCAATACCAATTAATTTACTCACAAATCAACATTAAGATTCTTGATGTCGATCTTCAAAGAATTTTCATTGAAAATTTGCAAACCAATATTCAATATAAACTTGGGATGATGAAGTTTCCCTCGTTTAAACACTTGTGTACAGCCCTTTGTGACTATCATAATTCAATTAGTCATCGTGAAGCGAAAACATCCCCCAACCATCCAAAAAATTTGAATCCATGCCCCATAACATATTCCAACCTTTCAAGAAACAAAATAATAGAATTTTAAAATGAAATACACCTCAAACAAGTTAACATGTTAACTCCCAAGTGACTACCATAAAAAAAAAATCCATATCTATTTAGGGAAAGGTGTAGACAATTTACCCCATTACCTGATACCCTTCACTCCATTATGTTACAAAGTTTATAAGAACTTAGTTACCTTACCTCCTTCTAGATCCATTGACACCACTAAGCCCTTACCTCCAAACGTTAACTCAAATGCCTTTTGCAATTATCAGTGACAAAATGGAAACGATATGGAACATTGTAAGCATCTTAAACATATTTATGCAAGGCCTCATTGATTCTAATCACAACTAGATTGGTAGTCTTAATGATCAAGGAAATAAGTTTATTGCCCCACCCAACCAAAATTTACAAATCTTTATCAACCCCATGCCAAATCATAATATCTCTTTTGTGAAAGATACTGATACTAAGAATCATGTGATGAATGTTGAAAAACTTCAAGATACAAATAATAACAATATGAGTGAAAATGAAGAAGAATTACAATGTATGGTTGGCCTCATTGATGTTGAACCTTGGAAGGGCCAAACCAAAATTCCCCTTGACATTGCTTTCTCATAAAATGACATAATTAGATGTGCACATGATGGTCCTCTTTACATCATCGGAAGAATCAATGACAAGCCTACTAATGCGATATTAATTGATCTCATGTGTGTATAGAATGTGATCACTAAGGATTTCTTATTTTTGCATGAAATTTATCAAGATACTTATAAACAATTGAAAGCATGGATCAAAATACATAATGGTTTTTCTTTCCCTATGATAGGTTTGATCACTCTACCTTTAAAAATTGGACCAAAAAAATTGAATGCCTCATTCTCCATCATCCCATCGTTAGACCAATTCCATGTGAAGCTTGGTTACCCATGGCTATGCTCCATGGATTTCACCCCATCTGTAGTGCATAAATGCTTAAAGTTTCCATTTGGAAATGATAGCTTTACTGTGCATCATATGGCTTTAATCTTGTGTCTTCGTGTGGGAATTTCTCATTGGATTTATTTTGGTCTAAACCTATGGAACCTCTTAAGACTCATGAGGAATTATTTTTAAAAACTTATCAAAAGTTCAAGGCAAAGTGCATAGCAAAATTGTCCCTTAGCAACATGCCTCAACCCATGATTGAGCCTCATATCATTCATGAAACCATGATTGAACCAAAATCCCTTCCAGGTAACCAAGACCAACCCAAGACAAATCCTTCACCTATTTCCTATAAAAGACCAAGAGATAGCCAAATAAGTACTATTGTCCCTCCTAACATCAAATAAGTTTATAAAGCCAAAGATAAATTGGTTGAACAACCTTCCATGGTTCCTTGTGTTCCTCCCTTATGGAAAGAAAAGAAACCAATGGTTGATAAACCTACTCTTACACAATTACAACTTGAAAATCACACAAAAAGAAATAAAAATGATAAAGAGCATAGGTGTAGATGTCATGCTATTTCTTGTAAGTTCAAAGAAGAGAATAAAACAAAAAATAAATATCAAACGCCAATTTAAATAGAGCATGATGATTCTCCACCTTGACCACAACAAACAAATGAAACATCTATGGACATTTTCATTAGGCCTCTTGATATGATTAACTTGGATGATGATGATGAGATTGTTGAGATTCATGAGGAAGTGCATAATGAGTTGAATTTATTGTTTTCCTGTTCCTTGAGCTTAGATGATAACAACCATGATGATCCTCCTAACAAGAGTGACTCACCACATGTTGAACCTAGTGATAAACCTAGTACAACACTTATTGTTGTCCCTTTTTCTAGTTGTCCACCTTTCGTATATGATGAACAAGATTGGGATGTGGATGACCTATTATAGGTTGACTCGCATGTGCCATACTAGTCTTTTCTTTGTTTTATTTTCATGTTTTGTGTGATTTCATGTGTGTAATGTGATCCCTTCTATAATTTTTCTTTGTGTTTCTTTATATGTTTGTGAGCTTACTTTGGATGACCCTTATCACTCTGTTGGTGCAAGGATATAAAGGAAGCAAATATATTGTGACATTCTTCTCTTTGTATCTTCATTCTTCTATCTGTCATAACTATTTATCCTCATCTTTTTTCTTGTATTTTCCTTTTGGTGATGACACAAGACATTAATACATTTAGGTTTCTTCCATGTTGACCCAAAATCTCTCCTTCTTTTTCGCTCTCTATGTGTCATTCTTCCTTTGTGCTCATTGTTCCATGAGTCATTTAGGGAATGATGACAATTTTGAGATCAATTGTAACATGGTAGCAAAGACATAACATTGACCCCAAATCCATTGATCCCTTATGTGTTATCTTAGGATTGCATATGGTGGGAAGCCTCATTTTCATGATGTAGCTCTATTCATAAACATATGTTCTACATAGGTCTTTCTAAATAAAGCTCTCATGTATTGGTATTTATTGTGTTCTACTTTAAAGTAATTTCTCACAACATGGTGTTTATAAATTTCTTTAAAGTGGGGGCATACATGTCTGCGCTCATTATTTACTTCAAAGTGTGATCTTATTACTTCACATGATGTGTCTTCTTGGTGGTGACATTGGGTTTGACTTCAAGAGTGTGACCTTTTTGGGAATATGGCATTCCTCTTAGTGGTAATGCTATGACTTGCATTCCCTAAGTTGTGAATCTTTTATCCTCGACTAGTCCTCTCTTGGTGATGTCAGGAATGATGTTCCCTAAGGTGAGACCTTTCATGAAATAAGCAAAACCCCTTTTAATATCCTATCATATTGTATTTAAAATGGCCACCAAGCATAACACAACTTGCTTACTAGTGGAGCCTTTATTTTTTTCATGGCCACCAAGCATTACACAACTTGCTTTCGAATGAAGCCTTTATTTTTTCATGGCCACCAAGAATAACACAACTTTCTTTCTAATGGAGCCTTTATGTTTTTCATGGCCACCAAGCATAACACAACTTGCTTGTTAGTGGAGCCTTGCTTTTCATGAGTGCCTAGAATAAATTAACTTGCTAGCCTTGTGGAACCATTTCTATGGCACCTTATCAAATTTATCAAGAGGTATAACTTTTGTATGGTTGATACATGGGAGCCTATAGACCTAGAATGACTTTCACATAAACCACCTTTTAGGGCTCACCTAGTTGACAACAGATTTCACTATACCATGTGAGTATATTTTTTTGCATAGTGGATAGTCGGTTTCCACTTATGAACAATTGTTGGACAAACAGCTAAGGCTGATCCATACCTATTGGACAAATAGTTCAGGTTTGATCCACCCCTTTACCTTTTGTATTAATTTTGGAATTGTATGCTTGGGTATCTTGTCTTGTTGTTGTATATTTAATATAGGCATGTGTCTCTTTGTGCCTTTGTTGAATTGCCATGTGATCTTAGGTCTTGGGGGATTGATCATCCTCCTTGACCTTTGTTGTCTTATCTTTCCAATAATTGTACAATTAGACCTTTCTTGATTCTTTTTTATCTACTTTAGTTTAATTTTGAGCACAACTCTCATCCTCTCACTAAAGTGGGGGCTAAATTTAGTGTCAAAAAATGTACTCTTTTATATTTTCACATTATATTTGGGTCCCTTAATTTAATTAGACTTAATTAAGCCTCTAATTGACCCAATTATGCATTTATAATCCTAATTAATTTCTCATTTTCCCAAAAGGAAATCTTGTATTAAAAAATTGCAAACATTAATTAAATTACCTTAGAATTGGAGTGTCCTAGATTTAGGTCCTAGGACCCATTTTCCCAAGGTTGAATGGGTCCTCTATAATTTTAGGAGCCTAATTTTTAATATGTTTTTGGTGGAATTTTTATGATTCAAATTCAATTTTTAATTCTCAGCTTTTGATGTTTAATTTTTTGGAAATTAGAAAATTACCTATAAATACAAGGTCTTTTTTTATCAATTGAATATCTAGAATTTTCAAGAGATCAATTCCTATAGAAAATATTATTTTCAAAGGTGTTCAAGAGAATATTTATTAGTCATTTTTTGTAGAATTCAAGATCTCAAGCATCATGTCAAAGTTATCTTCATTCATGCATGTTTTTGGAGCTAACATTGTGATGTAGATTTTAAGCATTCAAGCATCAATTCAAGTATCAATATCAACATCTAATGAAGACATTCCATGCAAGATCAAGACCTTGGAGAGATTTATTATACTCTAGTCCTCTAAGGATCTTTATTCAATGGTTTGGTGACTTGCAACATGGCATTTTTCATTCATCGTTCCTTCCATTCATGTTTCATTTCATTTCAAGGTTTAATTACCAAAACGAGGTTTGACCAAGGCAAACCCCCATTCACCAAAAACAAAAAAATCCCTCTCTTTGCATTGTATATTTATAGGTGAAGAAGGATTGAAGATTGATCAAAAGTGCAACTTTGCAAATTTGTCAAAATTTTCATCAAAGTTGTCAAGCCACATATACTCACTTGTAGAATTTAATTCCAAATTTCCAACTATGATATCTGGAGAAATCAAGACTGTCAAAATAGATTTTGGACCCCTGTAGCAAGACTCATTCACCCTAGGGTGAATTTATCCTCGGAGGACACTCAACAAAAGCTTTTGGTGATAGGTTCATAAAGACTTACCCTTCTTAGATCTGTCATAAGTTGAATGTTTCTATTTTTGTTATGCTTTAAATTGATGATTCAAGTCTTGCATTGCATAATTGGATTCATTTAGTATTTTTCATTTATCTCCCAAAAGTGCATTTCATACTACTTTACCTCATCCTAAATCATAAGGAAAATAACAAGATCTCCATTAAGATTGACTCACCTAAGGGTTGAAAGTCAATCTTATCCTAGAGGATCTATTTTTCCTAATGAAATAAGGAAGATAGGTGCATACCCCCATTTCCCATTCATTTTTGAGAAATCTTATTTTATTGATGTTTCAAAAGATGTCAAAGGTTCTAAAGACATGATACTTTACCAAAGGGATCTAGTCATCATATAGCATTGAAAGAAAGCAGTGAACTATCCAAAAGATTGAAAGGGGCAGTGAAAAAATGATTGTGTAATGAAAGGTTGTAATCATTAAAGAAGATAGGACCTTAGGATCATAAAGGGAAGTTCACAAGTCAATAAATATTACTTACAAACATAAGGCTGTAGAGCTCATGGTAGAAGGAAATAACAAAGCTCATGAGGATAGTCTTTACCAATACTTCAAGGCACATGATTGATATGTGATGGTCAAACTTCCCATGTAGATGAAGAGGGTAGCCAAGTGTAAAGGTTAATGATAATACCTTGAAATGATAAAGTAAAGTCCATGAAAAGAGAAAAAGGATAGACATAACATTTATGACTATGATGAAAGACAATCCTAAGAAAAATGCATAAAATGGAAGTGTACTATCAAATGGCATAAGTTAAAAGGACAGTGCAATCCAAGAAGGTAGTCACCATGTAAAACTCAATCAATACAATGAGTTTATCTCAATAGATATACACCTATGACATTGAGTGCAATGTCAAAAGAAAAGGGACAGTTATGAAGAAGTGGATTGTACAAAGCATAATATCTCAAAACATCTAATGATAGTCACCATATCCAAGATGACAATGGTTCAATGCAAGTTAAGTAAAATAGGAAAGGGTGAGGATAATCTACAATGGATGGTCCTAACAATGAAGGAAAAAAATTCAAATTAGATAAGTGTTCTTTCACAATCAACAAAACAGTTACCATAAAAAGACAAACGACCTGTTCAAACTATAATGATAGTCATCATGTAATAAACAGGTACAGTATTTACCAAATTCAAGACACTCAAGATTCAAGATTAGGAATAATAGACTATAGTGATCACTCGGAGGTGAGAGAACAATGAACATGATAAAAGGAAATATATCAATGGGAGAATATTTTTCAAGAATAAAGTGACATGATATAGACAAAGACAATACTCATTAGTGTGAGATAGACCTACAAAAAAGAGATGATAGTCTTAAAGACAAAATTACAAGATTCCAAAAGGGGTAGTCACCAAGAAAAGAAGTGGAGGTCATGAAGAGTTTTGAAAGCACAGTAGATAGAGGGTCTAAATGAGTAAAGAGATAGATGGGTAAGTGCAAGAATTTGAGTCCACGAAGAGGGGAAATTTTGACCAAAGAAATGTCGAAAGGAATGGGTACCCTTTTTTTAAAAATTGGGTACCAGTTTAGGAACAGGAACCCAAACCTTAGATTAGGATCTCATTCCTAAATGGGCACCCATTCTGAAAATGGAAGGGGTGCCATTTTTAAAATGGGTATCCATTCTAAAAATAGAATAGGTACCCATTCTAAAATAAAACAAGTACTTGCTTTAAAATGGATACCCGTTCTAAAAATAGAACAAGTACCCATTTTAAAGTGGGTACCAACTCTAAAAATATTTGAAATTCCAAGCCACTTTTTTCTTTGGTTTTAGGCTCGGGAAAGGTTTGGCAACCCGACCCTTAGCCAAGTTGACCTTCAACTAAAAAACTAAGGTAGATTCAAGAGAAATTTCTAACTTTGGCAATATAGTTGATGGATGGTAAACTGTCGTTACGTTCCATTACTTTAGAAGATAAAAGCTTCAATATGTTGATCAAGTAGTGTCCAAGGCTATTTGCAACAGAAGAAGACTTGACTGTCTCCCTTAGATTTTCTAAAAAATTTAGAGCTACTAACGTTAATTCCTAACCTAAGGCCATCACCTATCTCACTGGAAAATAGTTTATCTTAAAGAAAACTGAGAGTTTATTAAACTAGAAAGGATAAAATGACTAATCTAGAAAACATGATAACTAAATGAGAAAGCATAGAAACAACTAAAATGAAAAGAGTATAAACTACAGAAGTAGAAAAACTTTTAAACAAACTATGAAATATCTAATTAAATACAATAACCAACAATTCATAACAATTAGTACACTATAGAAATGACAGATAGTGAGTGCTCCAAAACTTCAAACTCTATAACAACAGTGTTAATGACTTCTACAAGATTAACATGTGCAAATGACTATACTCATAATTGTTATTCATGCAATAAAATCAATAGAAAGGAAAGTACACATCTATTCAATCTACTCTCCCTCGAGTGGCCAGCTTGCGGGTTACTATGTTCATCCTCAGGTCACATACACAACATTTTCGAAAGTTCTCTCATTAAAAATCATTTCCATCCATAATTTCAACAACTCATAAAATTGATATGTAATAGTCTCTTTATTCATATATATTCAAAAAACATGTTGATAGCATAACATTATTATTTTGCATTTTTTTTGCTTCTAGATATTACATATTTATAGAAAACTTCTAACTGAGTCCTATATTTCAGATGGCTTAGATTACCATTGAAAAAGTCTATAACAAATTGCAAACAAACTTTATGTCTTCAAATTCCCATTACAAAGATATTAGAGAGGCTCGAGTCGAGCCATGAAGTCTTTAAACTTTTTAAAACATAACAGAAATTTAACCAAAATAAATTATGATTTTGGTCCATCATCCTAAAGTTTTGGAGCATGTTCCTAGTGCATATCCTCAATCTATTCTAGAGATCATGTTGGTTGAATGCTTTTTATTGTTGTATAATGATTGATTATTATCCTACAAAATACTTAAAACAACCCATTAAATCTGCATTGGCAAGATACTTCAATAAATCACAAGAACTAAAGTTTGTACTATTTTTCTTAAAAGATAAGCAACTACTTTTCCTAAAGTTTAATCAATTGGCAGAGAATAAGTATTTTGCATATGTAAGATAGGGCTTTGCTATGTTAACATAATGAGGTTATTTTTACCTCATCATTTCTTCCCCTTCCTAATCCCTAGTAGGTCCTCTTGCCCCTTTGTTGTATCCATGCCCTCCATCTTTGTTTAATTCTTCATACTTAGCACTAATATCATACAAACCCCTTTTTTTTAATCAAAATCTTCAGGTGCATTAAAGAAGACTTGATGATAAGTAACTCCTTTTTTCCACATATTGAAAACTCCATCATCTTGATCTGTATTAATATGAAAAGCAGGGGGTGGAAAGAGCAACAGGGGAGGTCTATACCTCATCCCTATCCAATCTATTCTGAGGTCTTTCAGGATTTTGGCCAAGGCATCTGTTGCTATGAAGGACCATTTGATGTTAAGAGGGGAGATCACTTCCCTTTTCTTTAGATATGCTAGTAATAGAGTGTATCTCTCTTCACAGGCATGCCAAGCTTTACCAATCAATTTTTGCCCTTATTCTATGAATGATTATAATAGAGTTAGAGGCTCTCATCATATCTCTTATCAGGACATACACATATTTTCTCTACTTGAGAATATTCCTTGATGTTTTCTTGCCAATGAACTTGATTACGCATGGTAGATAGCAAAGATCTCAATTGCACTTCTCCAACAAAAAGGTTAATAAATAAATTGGTATGTGTTTCCAATAGAAGATCGTGAACAAAGAATTCACATAACATATCTTGTTGTTTAGGAGTTGATTCTGTAAAAACTTTAACAAATTATTTGTCATTAGGGTCATGTGGTTGGTCATGATCAATACATAGCAATTTCCATCTTAATAATTGTTCATTTAAAAACATTGAATATAGCCTTGATGGTATCCTAGATACTAATATAAATTCTCCTATTTGACATGCATCTTTCTTTTCCCTATAGACCCTATGAAATTAATCCTTCAAGAGTACCAACTCCTTTTTTAACCTTTTATTCTCAACTTTAGCATCTTTCAAGAAATATCACCGTTCCATCCACTTCATTAATAATGGGGGAATTTGGACTTGGAACCATTTAGTTATAGTTGGCTCTATCTGAGTTCCCTTTGATTCCATTATTGGCTTATTGGCGCTTTCCTACAAATCATGTTTTAGTTCCACAATCTTACTGAGAGAAAAATTTAGTTCTTCACTCTGTCTTTTCTTTTCCTCTTCAAAAGCTTGAAACACGTGTATAAAATTATTTTTCAAACTTTCAATTTGTTTGCCCCTTTTAGACAGATTAGCATTGTATGTCCTATTTTCTTGATTCCATTTCTGAATTTCTATCTGCAATTCATTAATAAATGTATCATTTTCTTCTATTTGCACCTTCAAATTTTGAATCTCCTGATCTCTTTTTCCTATTGCAGTAATATGTACTTTTATTTCCTATTGTTGTTGTACAATATGTTCTTCATTTTTTTGCAATTGATTTCTTAACTCATCAATTTCTAATCTCAGCTTTTCTAATTCTACATTAGCACCTTCATTTTCAACTGTTTCAATAACTTTATTTACAATGGGGGATAAATTTTCTAAAACATTATCCTCAACCTCCATAAAAGGTGGAGATTGTTCCCTTCCCTCCTCCTATATTTCCTCAGCAAGGGCTTCTTCTTCATGCTCTAGATGGGAAGGAATTTCCTCAATGAGGGTTTCTTTCTCTAGAGACTGGTGGATTTGTTCCCCTGTTTCTCTTATTTATATGTCATCAATAGGATCAATGGTTTCTATGGGGATTTTCTACTTCTTGGACTCATTTGTCTTTGAACCACTTCCTATATTCTAAAATGGGGTTTATGTAGACTCAGAGGACAATCTCTTGCTTCTCCTCAAAGGAGTGTTTTGAAAATTGAAAGTTGTTCTTCTTTTCCTCTTCCTAAGGGGAATGTTGTCTACATTTGGATGAATAATTTCAACATCTTCTGGCTGATCTGGGGTTTTCAATTCCTTGGTTAAAGATTTTGGTGCTTCCCCACCAGGGGTTATGGGATTTTGGGCTTGAGGAGCTTTAGAGGCCTCAGGGGAAGTTCCTTCGGAAGGTGAAGCTACTTGTCTAAAGGATTCCCCTTCTTCTAATTTTCTTTTGGGCAAAGATTTTTCAAATTTTCAAAGAATTTTTTTCCACTTGCTTTCAGGTTTCTTATGAAAATGATATTTACAAATTAATTGAATCAAACCATGGTGCTTCAATGGCCTCGAACCAATCTTATATCTTTCTATGGAGGAGTTAATAGAGTCACTCATAAAGTCAGGCAAATTAACCCTAACGACAGGCTTTTCTTTACCATGTCACAAATGTATCAGCATAAGAAATGCAAGTCTTGTCATAGTATTAAGTTGGCCTTAACAAGTAAAGTATTTTATAATCCATGCAGCATTTTTTCCCCAGGGCTCTAATATAGAAGTTCTTTGAAACCCTTTATTTTTTACTCTAGTACTGATAACTATCATGGGTTGAGGGTCTCCCTCTCTAAGAAATAATTTTGATAAATTTTCATACGTAACTTGAGAGGTTTCAGATAATTTAATACCAGAATTATCTAAACCTGAGATGCGAGAAATGACTTTTGGACTCACGTGAAAACGCTTCCCATGAAGTGTCACCTGACCATTGGAGTAATTTTTTGCAAATGCATTCACCAACTTCTCATTGTATCCCTCAAAATTTTTAATGAAATCCAACCATCCCACTTCCTCAAACAAACTGGAAATTAATGTTGCTCAATCTCAGTAATTTTTTGCTGAAGTCAACTCTGATTTCTTCTTCGCACCCCCAATTTTCCATCTCCAATCTATGATTCTGCTGAAAAAATCAATAGTGTGAGAAGCTTGTGCACAATCATTTTTGAAAATATAATCAAAAATTTATTATTTATTTTGTCTTTGCTCGGAGCTTACTGTGCAATGATGATAATTTGCATGGAGGAGTGTGAAAAGAGTGTCATACTAGCAGTTAATCACTGAGTGGATCAAGTTACTAAATTAGGAAGGGAGAACCCATGCCAATTAATTACGCTTTATTCAAAAATAACTACTTACTTTAAGCAAACATTTGTACGTACTTACATTTTTTGATTGCCTAAATATTTTGTCCCTTTACCGATTTAATAGGATAATGGAATGGTGTTGGTTGAGGTGATGACATATTTATTATGACATGAGGGAGGAAGCTTTTGAATGATAGAGTCATCAATGAGGATAGGCTATCATGGTGGCTTTTATTTATCATGAAAAGATGGGAAAAATCGGTATAATCGTCGCTAGTACGAAGAAATAAATAAATAAATAAGTCGTGTGTACATAGGTGTGACAAATCAAAGAATCAGAAAGAATTCAAATTTTATGGAAAGAGGTGGGCAGAAAAGAAATGGATAAGTTCTAGAGCATGCTTATGATCATGCGCTCGAAACCAATGACTAAGTTCTGAAGAACGCTTTGTGGCTTCCATTCAAAATGAAGAAGATGAACAAGTTCTGGAGCATCGCTGAAAGATGCAGCCGGAGCAGCAATCAAATGAAGATTCTGGAGCATCAAAGCAACAACCAGAGGAAGATTCTGGAGCATCGTCGCAAGATGTAGCCCGAGCAGCAACCGAAGGAATATTCTGGAGCATCATTGCAAGATGCAGCCAAAGCAACAATCAAAGGAAGATTCTAGAGCATCGTCGCAAGATGTAGTCAAAGCAACAACCGAAGGAATATTCCAGAGAATCATCATAAGATGCAACCAGAAAGAAGAAAAATGGCTATATATGAATGAACTCGAACTTCAGGATCTTTTCTCTACCAGTCACAATTCTACAGAAACAACCATCTAATGCAATGAGTTGAGATACAAGTTCTAGATCATCTAGGCATCAAAGCTCACAAGTTCTAGAGCACCTTCGCAACTAATTTCATGTGTTCTAGAGCTTCGTTGTGACAAGAGGTAAGTTTTAGAGCACTGGGCATCTGGACTATCAAGTTTTGGAGCATCTTGGAAAGATGCTCCAGAAGTTGTTTTTAACTTTATGAGAAGTCCTGCAAAATGGAGACATGTAGTTAAGTCCAAAAATAAGAATTAATGAAAAATGCTTTGAAACAAATTGGTACACATGTCTTTTTATTACACTTTTTCATGATGATTTTTTTTAGTTTATTTTTATTTTTTAAAATTTTAATAAGTAGGGTTAGGTGGATTTTTCCTTGGTAAAGTCAATGCTTTGGATTTCTCCCTGCATTTCTACCATTTTTTTAAATTCTTCTTTGTTGATAGGTTTATGGTAGATGTGTAGGTGATGAACATTCACCAAGAGAGTTTGTGTATCACCATCAATGGGTTTCAGCTGAATTGTGCGATTCGAGAAAACTTCAAAAATTTCGTATGGGCCCAGCCAATAAGTTTTGAGTTTCTCTTTGTGGTCTTTATATCTAGAATCAAATAGCAAGGCTCAATCTCCAATATGGAACTCTTTCTCTTTAATGTGTTTTTCATGCCAAACTTTTTGTTCATTCTGAACTAGCTTAGTTTGATGGACAACATCTAAACAAAGCTCATCCAACTCACTTAACTATAGGACTCGTTCCACTTGGGATTGTTTCAGATCTAGGCCCAAATCCATAGTTGTTCTTAGAGTTTGGAGTTCAAAATCAATGGGCAAGAGAGGTTTCTTCCCAAAAAAGTTCATAGGGGCTGAACCCAGTTGTGGATTTCCATGTTGTGTTGTACGCCTAGACAGCTTCAGGCAATTTCCTAGCCCAATCTCTTCTCCCTGAAGAAACCATTTTTTTCAATGTGTTTTCTAACTCCCTATTAGTCACCTCTACTTGGCCATTTTCCTGAGCGTGATATGCAGATGAATTCTTGTGACTCATTTGAAAATGGTTCGTAAATGCCAAAAGAACTTTAGACATGAATTGGGGTCTCTAATCTATAACAATGGTTTGAGGGGCTCCAAATCTAAGAAAAATGTTATTATAGAGGAAGTCGACAACTTGTTCCTCTCTAGCAACTCGCAGGGCCTAAACTTCTTCACATTTAGTTAGGTAATTGGTGTAGACAAGAATGTATTATTTCCCTTGGGAGGAAGGATCTATGGGACCAATAAAATCCAATCCCCATTTTTTGAATGGTTCAAGGACTACCTGGGGCTGCAAGGGAATTTTAGCTGAAGCGGTTGGTCTTCCTACTCTTTGACATTCATCGTAGCAATGAATATACTTTTTAACATCTTTATGCATTGAAGGACAATAGTACCCAGCGCCTAAATTTTTATTTGAAGTTTTTTTTGCATAGTAATGACCCCTAGAAGGATCATCGTGACAGGCCCTAAGGATACTATAAGTTTCATCGGCCCTGACACATCTTCTCGAGACCATATCAGGGCCACAATGGAATAAAATCCCATTAATCCATTTAAATGGGGCACTCTCTCTAATAAGGTGCTTCCTTTGTTTTGATGTAAAACCAGGTGGTACTTCTGAAGCGGCTAAATAGTTGGCAATATCAGCGAACCAAGGTGTCTTTATAGAAATAGCAAACAAATTTTCATTTGGAAACTCATCTTGCACTGGTGCACAATCACCATCTTGTTTAATTCGAGACAGAAAGTCTACTACTACATTAAATCTCCCTGGCTTGTCAAGTATTGTTACATTGAACTCCTAAAGGAGTAGTAACCACCTCATTATTTGACCATTAACTACATATTTATTCATTAAATATTTTACAGCTGAATGATTTGTATAGACAGTAACTTTATATCCTATAATATAATGGCGAAACTTTTTAATGGCATGAACCACAACCAAGAATTTTTTTTTTTTTCGTGTAATTTTTCTCGGTAGATGTATGGTTTTTACTAATCAAATATATGGCATATTTACCCCCATTCTCATCTTTCCCCAATACTGCACTAATTGCATCATCTAAATCATCGGCATAAATATGGAATGGAAGGTTCCAATTTGGCCCACATAGGATGGGAGTAGAGACAAGCTTCTCTTTTATTGTTTCAAATGATAGTTGACACTCAGGTGTCCAATTAAACTCCACATATTTTCGAAGAAGGGAAAACATAGGGGAAACTATTTTACTAAAGGCTTCTATAAACCTCTGATAGTATCCAGCATGCCCAAGGAAACTTCTAACATTCGTTTGTGTTTGAGGAGTAGTCAGTTGTTGAATGACTTCAATCTTCTTAGGATCAACTTTGATTCCTTCTAAGGAGATATGATGACCTAATACTATTCCTTGTTCCACCATTATCAAGCACTTTTTGTGGCTAAGGAATAGTCAGTGATCCTCGCAAACCTTTGAAACTTTATCCAAGTTTTGAAGGGCTTCATCATAGGTTGTACAATAGACAATGAAGTCGTCCATATAAACTTCTACACAGTGATTGACAAGCTCAACAAATATAGTTAGAATGGCTCTCTAAAACGTTGTAGGAGCGTTACAGAGTCCAAAGGGAACAACACGATATGAAAATGTCCCCCATGGACAAGTAAATATTTTTTTATCTTGCTCTTCTGGTGCTACCTATATCTAGTTGTAACCATTAAATCCATCCAAAAAGGAGAACTATTTCCTCCCAGCCAAATTGTCCAGAACCTGGTCAACAAATGGTAAGGGAAAATAATCTCGATGAGTGGCTTTGTTAAGTTCCCTATAATCTACACATATTCTCCACTTCCCATTTTTCTTTAAAATAACAACCATAGGTGACACCCACTTACTATCAGAGATAGTGTAAATAAATCCTGCACAGAGGAGTTTCTCAATTTCAATTTTGACAAGATCCTTTAATGCAGGATTGAGTCTCCTCTGTGGCTGACGTATAGGTCTGATATTAGGATTAGTATAAATGTGATGTGTACAAACACTTGGATGGATTCCCCTCATGTCTATGTACTCCCAATCAATATCTTTAGACCTCTTTACCAACACATTAAATAATCTATCCTCTTCTGATTTTGTCAGCCAACTATTGATGTTCAAGGTTTTTCTCGGTAGTAGCATAATTGATTTTGTTCCTGGATGGGTGGAAGTGATCGTATGAATTCATAACAAGGTGTTGAGAGGACAGCTATGAGGTATCAACCGATGAAATCTAGTAATGTCCTCAAAAAATAAGCTAGTTTCGGGAATCATATTGGCCAAAGGACAAGGCATTCCCATAGTAGTATCATTTTGTTCCATCCCATGTACATTGATCGGTTGCCCCATAATTTCTGGAGCATCAACCATTTCCTCACCACTGGAACCTATGGCAAGATGTGCTACATCACTTACTAACTCATCCTCTAATTCTTCTCCATGTTTTTTAATGACTACCATGGCTAACGAGGCCAAACTGTATTGATTATTAGAACCTTCAGGTTCATCAACCTAGACTTTTCTATATTCAATGGGTTTAGCACGAGGGTACAAGAATAAACATTTATTGTCTGGACCATGACAAATGTTCATTCCTCCTACTCTGAAATCAATTTTAGCTACAAAAGTGGCCAACCATGGTCTTCCGAGAATTATTGGATAGCTATCTTTAGGTGTAAGTGACTGGATGACCTGAAAGTCAACTAGGTATTCCCATTCATCAACTTTAACAAGAACATTTTCAATAACGCCCTTTGGAATAGCTATAGACTGATTTTCCATATATAATATTGTAGTTATGGGACGTAAATCAGTAAGACCTAATTTTTCCATCACATCCACAGTCATTACGTTAATGGCTACTCCTAAATCCACTAACGCATTAGGTATGGATACCATATTAATTGTGATAGTTATAAGTGGACTACCGAGATCATCATATTTTGGAGCGACAGTCTTTCCAGACAAAAAGTCAGCTAAATAGCCATCGATGTGCACAGTATTTATTTTCTTTGGTTTCCACCCTAGGGTTTTAATACATAGTTGTTTGATCAGCTGATTCAACTCTGGAATTTCCTTTATTGCCTGTAGCAAAGGAACCTCTATTTTTAGTTGTTTCATTTCTTTAATTAATGCAATTTCAAGGGTCAAAGTCATTTTCGGAGTATCTTTCGAAGTAGTCGATTTCAGACACTCCGAAAATGGTGCTTCAATTTTCTCTTTTGGAGAGGTATCCTTTCTTATATCAGTTGGAGACTGACCCTCCTCCTCCTCCTAAGGTAAGTCTGAAGCTCTTGCTATTGAAGGAGGCACAATATTATTTGCGGTAACAGTATGGTTGGGTGAAGTATCCTTCTCAATATTTTTAAGAGTAGGTTCATCCACAATTTCTTCAATGGTTGGTGGTTGGATTTTTCTACTAGAGTGCAACTCAACATTTCCACAATGTATTGCATTAATTTCGGTAACATTATCTTGTTTAGTAGAGTATACCGGAGTATTTTTTCGATTGTTCTTGGGATTGGGAAGTGGCTGCATTGGGATTTGAGGTTGATTTATCTATTCACTCTAAGGAGGATTCTGGGGTAGAGGTAACAAATTTTGTTGTTGGTTCCTACAAGGCCTAGTATAGAATTGATTTTGTCCCTGATTCCATTGAGTAGTATGTTGTGGATACCACTGCTATTCAGTTTGGGTTGGCCACTACTGAGCTCCCCATGATTGGTTCGCCCATTCAAGGGGTCCCCAATAGGAATTTCCCCAATTAAGTTATTGAGGCGATGGTTGAGGCCATGATGGGGTCCATTGATTCCCAGCCCAGTTTTTTTGGGGTTTCCAAGTGGGATTGGAATTATTCCCATAAGGAAAGCTCCCTCCTTGGCATTGATTTATCACATTAATTTCTTCCTCAACATGTGCAGTCCTTTTCTTGGAATTCTTGAGATCGGTAAGGAGCTCACATTGGTGTGTAGGATGATTCTATTCGCAAAGTTGACAAACATTAACCTTGTCTAAGGGACATTCTCATAACAGATTTTTATTTTGGTATCTAGGATAGTAGACTGACAAAGTCTCAGAATTGTGTGTCTTAGCTTGTATGCCATCCAATGTAGTGTTCAAGTGAATGAGTATGTTCATTTTAGGGTTTTCTATTTCCTCCTGGAGCTTTCCTATTTAGTTGGACCCTTTAAAAAAATTAGTTTTGCGAATTCCTCCATGAGTACATGAGAAATTCTAACACAACTTACATATTTCATCAAGGCCCATCTGAGACACGTCTCCTTTTCCCATTAGATCAAGGCTTCGCCTTGCATCCTCGTCAAGTCCTTTAAGAAATATGGTCTTAATAATTTCACCACTAATGGTCTCGTCTCCACATAGTTTAGACAAGAAAATAAACCTGTCTAGATAGTCCTCCGGAATCTCATCCTCACTTTTCCTAAGTTTAAACAGCTCCTCCTTTCGTTCACTCACCCTACAATAACTTTGGTATTTATGTAGGAAAGAATTATCCATGTCATCCCAAGATGTAATAGATCTTGCAACTAATCTCATAAACCAATGCATGGTCCTATCCTTCAAGGTATAAGGACACAACCTCGATTTCTGGTTATCATTTTTATAGTCATAGGTTTGACAAAGGACCTTAAATTCAAAAAGAAACTAATCTGGGTCTTCTGAGGATAAACCACATAAGGTTGGCAGGAAAGATGGAGAGATATTTTTCATTATGGAATCATCATCTGCATCCAGATTAATAGGATAAGTGAATGTTCGAGGTGATGGAGGATCATTGTTATTATGGTTGGCATTATTTCAGTTAGGTTCAACCCTACATTCACCCATGATGTTCAGAGGGATATGTTCCTCTAAGATGATTTCTTCAATGATAGGTTGTTCTACTGGATGATTTTCAGAAATATAATGGAAATCCTCTAGTGGGTTAGGCTCAAGTAATTTATCAACCGAGTGGTCCACTGAGCCTTGGGCCTCCCTATGTATTATTGGAACGTATTTTGGGGGGGTCTTTGGTATAAATCATGAGTGAGGGCCTCTTTTCCTGACCATGCAGAAAAGGAAGCCAGAGGGGGTATTTTGGCCTAAAAAGAGGTATTTGAGGCATCTCCTATTAACACTCAAGAAAGAAAGTTGTCCCTAGAAACAGTGCCAAAAAGTGATAGGTTGTCGTTAGGTCCCATTAATTTAGAAGATAAAAGCTTCAATACGTCGATCGGGCAGTGTCCAAGGTTATTTGCAATAGAAAAAGACTTGATTGTCCCCCTTAGATTTTCTAAATTTTTTAGAGTTGCTAACGTTAATTCCTAACCTGAGGCCATCTAACTATCTAACTGGAAAATAGTTTATCTTAAAGAAGACTCAGAGTTTATTAAACTAGAAAGCATAAAATGACTAATCTAGAAAACATGATAACTAAATGAGAAAGCATAGAAACAATTAAATTGAAAAGTGTATAAACTACAGAAGTAGCAAAACTTGTAAGAAAACTATGAAATATCTAATTAAATACAATAACCAACAATTCATAACAATTAGTACACTACAGAAATGACACACAGTGAGTGCTCTAGAACTTCAGACTCTATAACAATAGTGTTAATGACTTCTACAAGATTAACATGTGCAAATGACTATACTCATAATTGTTATTCATGCAATAAAATCAACAAAAAGGAAAGTACACATCTATTTAATCTACTCTCCCTCGAGTGGCTAGCCCGCGGGTTACTACGTTCATCCTTACGTCACATACACAGCATTTTTTAAAGTTCTCTCATTAAAAATAATTTCAACAACTCAGAAAATTGATATTTAATAGTCTCTTTATTCATATATATTCAGAAAACATGTTGACAACATAACATTACTATTTTGCATTTTTTTTTCTTCTGGAGATTACATATTTATAGAAAACTTCTAACTAAGTCCTATATTTCAAATGGCTTAGATTACCATTGAAAAAGTCTATAACATATTGGAAAAAAAAATTATGTCTTTAAATGCCCATTACAGAGATATTAAAGAGGTTTGAGTCGAGTCATGAAGTCTTTAAACTTTTTTAAAGCATAACAGAAATTTAACGAAAATAAATTATGATTTCGATCCATCATCCTAAAGTTCTAGAGCATGTTCCTAGCGCATATCTTCAATATTTTTTGGAGCTCGTGCTGGTTGAATTCTTTTTATTACTATATGATGACCGATTATTATCCTACAAAATACTTAAAACAACCCATTAAATATGCATTGCCAAGATACTTCAATAAATCACAAGAAATAAAGTTTGTACTATTTTTCTTAAAAGATAAGCAACTACTTTGCCTAAATTTTAATCAATTGGTAGAGAATAAGGATTTTGCATATGTAAGATAGGCTTTGTTATGTTAACATAATGAGGTTATTTTTACCTCATCAATGGACTTTTTTCAAAATTAATTTATGAAATTAATTTCCATTATAGATCACAATGTCTAGTTTTCAAATATATATTTTTTTAAGATTTGATTATGTTTTCTATATTTTAATTAATTTCTAAGAAAACCGGTCCATAAACTTGAAATATCAATTTTTTATTTTGTAATAACTTTTAATCTATTAATTTTTTTTGTACAAAAAATTACATGAAACCAATGTTGAGATAATTCTCTACATAATGAAAAATTCAAAAAATGATTAGTTTAGGTCAAATTATAGTGCTCGTACACATTGATTTTTAAAAACAACAATTAGGGCCAATAAAATATCAATTAAAAAAATCAAAAAATTTACAAAAAAATATCCTCATCAATCTTCAAGTTGTTGTTTTTTATAGATTAATAGCTAGGTAGGGCCAACACCCATTGTATTATATCGAAAAGCACCAAAAAGTTACAGTTTTGAGTTTAGATAGACGCAGAAAGCCCTACTAAATAGAAAAATTGTTGTATCCAGTCTTCACATTACAGCCAAAACCACCCTACTAAACATAGCTAGCTAAAGACATCCTATCATCCCAGACGCCTAACTATTCAAAAATATCCATATACATATATGCAAAAAAACTACAGCAACACAGAGATCATCAAGACTTCCTTCCCTTCACTTTCCTGGGGCCGCAGAGCATAGTGAAGATGGGAGTCATGGGCTCTTGGCCTGAGCCTCACTTCTTCTCTTCCTTTCTCATTTTCCTTGCATGGGCTACATAGGCTTTGACCAAGCACTCCAATTTGCACTTCCGGTGAGTAGGGCCATAGCTATATCCCCTATGTCTCACCTATCCTCCTCTTGCCAATCTTCACTTGTATCTGGCAACACTGGATCCACTAGGGCATCTTCCACTAGTTCACTATCACTATCACTCTCCACCTCAAAACATTTGCGTGCCATGAAATTCCCCAGCTCATCCTTCATCATAGGAGGAAGGATGGTAGCCATACACATCAAGAAGTCGACATTTATGTCAATGTCCCCACCTCTCACATCCAGGTCTTCAGGCTCGACCATAGAAATGAGTGGAAACTTCATAATTGGCCTAGACCCCTACCTTTTGGTCAAATAGCAGTGTTGAGGAACATCTATCATCCCCTTATCATCTACATTGTCCAACACCACATCAATCTCTCTCAGATACATATGCTTGAAGAGTCTTTGGAACAAATTCTTTACCTTCTGCTTCGTCAAACCTCTGTAGAGTGTGAGAGCCAGGAACATTGCCGAAATATCAGTGTTGAGCTGGTGCTTGTGGTAAGTCCACACAAATTCCCAACCCAACACCTCCTTCACTGTGTGAATGACTAACTTTTTTTCACAGAGAGGATCCCCCTCAGCTTGACATCTGTCACCTCTCCTTGGAAAGGGACCATTGTCATGGTCATTTCTAGGCACACCGACGTATCCATGGTTCCAAACTCTTCGAATACAACTTACTAAATGTGACTTCCCCATGGCTGCCACCGCCCACTTATAGTTGCACGCCACCAAATGGGATTTGAATTAAATTCATAGTCTTTTCAAATGAATTTAATTAAATGCTTAGGTCTAACATACTCCGGGTTATTCTGTTAGAGATGGCATTCACCTAACTCGAGTAGATTGATGATATCTGGCCAGGACAGTTTAGTGCCACATGTAGCTAATTTAGTTTTCCAAGGGTCACCGATTGTATAGGCTGCAGGTCCCAAGGCTGTGAGATATAAGGTGCTAGCTGGACCCCACCAGCCAATATGAATCAGCCTAGGAAAACACAAGTTTGACCCAAAACCACACGACAGCCACCGCAGCACCACATAAGGCACCAATTCCTCCCGTGGCCAATGCTTAGCAGGCATAGGCATGACAGCTCCCAGCCCCTGCCACTGCCCCTTTTGCTAGCATGTCCACCTCATAATTTCCTTCATGGTAGATGTGGCTAATTTGGAATTCCTTAAAGGATTTGATGAAGCCCCTGATCAAAGGAAGCCATCTACGCAACAACCAGTTGGGGGTGGAGTTATTTTTTATGGCATTTACTATTAGAATTGAATCCCATTCAAGATGTAGCTTCATCACTCCCATGGCTTTCCCCAGCTCCATCCCACCCAAGGCAGCACAAAATTCTATCGTATTGTTCATAGTTTGGCTAATCTATTCAGCCTTTTGCATGACCACAACGCCTTTTGAGTTTCTTTCCAAACATCCAATACCAGCTGCACCTAGATTTCCATTAGAGGCCCCATCAAAATTTATCTTAATCCACCCTGCAACCGTCTTCTGCCAAACCATTTTCCTTCTAATTTTGGCTTTTAGGATGACATCTGAGACACCTATAATAGAGGGAATGATCAGACCTACAAATTTGCTGGAGAGCTTGATATCTCTGTTGGAGAAGACATTCTTTGGGAAGATTAGCCTTTTGGCAATAGCGTTTACAAGATCCACAACCGCCCTTGCCAAACACCTCACCAACACCTCCCTTCCCATAGATTTCTCTTTAAAAATCCACCTATTCCTTTCTTTCCAAAGTTCCCAGCACACCATGGATGGCACAATTTTCCAGATGCTGCTAAAAATGCCTTTTGAGAAATTTTTTGGCCAAGCTGACAACCATTCCCACAGGCACTGAGAGAGTGGGGTCTGAAACCCCAAGAGCCCAAGAAGGTTCTTCCAACAATACTCAAAAAAGGGGCACATGAGCAAAAGGTGGGTCATAGTTTCCGCCTGTTGTTTACATAGTATGCACCTATTGGGGCCCCTGAAACCCAATTTTCCAACCTATCCTATGTTATAATTTTATTTTGTGTGGCCAGCTAGGTGAATACCTCAGCTTTGGGCAGAAAATCCTTTCCCCAAAAGAGTGCATTTGGTGAGGTTTGCACCAAATCCACCCTTTCTTTGATCTTATACCCGATCTTGACCTTGTATTCTCCATCCGTTGAAGCCCCCCACCTCAAGATATCCTACCCTTTTCCACCAGGTATCATTCTTTCCTTCAAAATTGAGTTGAGGGCCTTTTTCTGATCTTCAGGAGCATTAAGCTCGTCGGGGTCTTTCCAGGTCCAATGGTGCACTCCATTTCTCTAGACCTTCCTATCATAATCACTTACTTGCAGGCCCCAAACTCTAATAGATTATGCTTTGATTTTTTCCAGATGAGCCATATCTCCTAACTTAGATAGTCCTTCCCAGAAGTCATTCCAAAAAGAGGTGTTATGCCCATTGTGAACTTCCTAGTGACGTGCTTAGATATAATATCTCTGCAATCACAAATGAAAGTCCAAATGGCTGAGCCTTTTGGCAGGTTGACTATTCTAATTATAGTCATCGAATCATTAGAGTCCAAGTATTTTCTCCTCAAGATTCTCACCCACTTTTGGTTACTGGTATACATTTTCCATACCAATTTTTCCCCCAGCGCCTGATTCATGACCTTCAACTGCCAAATTCCAACGTCCCCCGCCTTTTATGGTTTACACACCTTGTCCCAAGCTAACAAAGGAATATTGTTCATTTCAACTAGCCCATTCCAAAAGAAATTTCGCATGATTTGGTTAATTTGATCAGAAATGCTCTCAAGGAGCTTCAAACAACACATCGAGTATATTGGGATAGTGGCTAGTACAACTTTAACCCTGAGTAGCCTACCTACAGAAGTAAGCCATTTTCCTTTCCACAACTCCATTTTCCTCTTGCAACTTTCAACAAGCCCGTCCCAAAAGCCTATCTAGTTGGCCCTTGCAAACAAAGGCATGCCAAGGAACCACCCAAACAGACTAGCTATTCTCACTCCTAGTATCCATAAAAGGACCCGTTGAAGGCTAGGTTGCACGTTTAGGAAAAAGACTTTTGATTTCCTCCAATTAATAGCCTATCCTGAGGCAATGTTTTAGTCATCCAACAATTCCTTGATCTTCCTTGCCTTCGATCTTGTGGCCTACCCGAATAAGATTGTGTCATCTACAAACTGTTGATGAGTACTTGCTCCCACCCCTGGAGCCAGCTCAATACCCTTCCAAGTACCATCCATCCTAGCTTGGCCAATTATCCTACACAGGGCTTCACCCATCATGATGAATAGGTAAGGGGAAAGGGGGTCTCACTATCTTAAGCCACAAGAAGAATGGATGAAGCATTGGGCCACCCCGTTGAATAAAATTGAAAATCTAGGGGAGGCAATGCAACTTCTAATCCACTCTGCAAGCTTCCCATCAAAACCAAACCCAAGCATTACATCTAACATGAATTGTTTGTCCACCTGATCATAGCCCTTCAGGATGTCTAGTTTTAGTTCCATGCTTGGAAACCGTAATTTCCTTGCTGAATGTATCATTTCATGGGCCACAATTATACCTTCTACAATGGACCTTCCCAAGATGAATCCACTCTACTCCTTAGATATTACCTTATTGATCACCAGTTTGAGCATGTTTGCTATTACCATGGTTATAATTTTGTAAACTGTATTACAAAGAAAGATCGACGTGAAATCCCCCATGCATTTGGTTTCTTTATTTTTTGGAATGAGTGCAATGAATGTGTGATTCATCACACCAAGAATTGTGGTCTTTCTTCTAGATTCTTCCACAGTCGTGACCAAGTCCTCCTTGATAATATCCCAGAAATTCAGGTAAATAAAGTAGGGAAGCCATCCATCCCCGGGGCTTTATCCAAACCTAGTTGAAAGGTTTCCTTCTTCACCTCATCTGAGCTAACAGGTTTGGTGAGTTCCTTGTTATCCACCTCTTGTTGGATGTTGTGGTTAATTTTCTTATATGTGGTTGTCATTAAAGTCAACACTATTAGCATTAATGTCTTTAAGAATGTATATGTCAAGGATATTGAGAAAATTGTAGTAAAATATATTACTAGTTGTCTGTGAACTAGTGAAGATCAATATGGTAGAAAGTTTAGTACGTTGATAGTGAGGTGTTTCGGATTAAAGGGTTTGTTCTCAAGCTTATCTAGTTTCTACTCTGAAATATTTAGAGGTGCGCATGAAGATTTCAGCAAGTTATAAGATTCTATGTTCTGAAAACTATTCTATAATTGCAAATGTTGTTCATGGAACAAGATAATGTGATTCTAGTAATTTTAGTTGTTGCGTATGTTATTGTGTTGTTCATGGAAATTTCTAGACCATGTTCTATCTTTGTTGCACGCACACATTGATCATTGTGCTTGCGATCCAAGATTTTCTCTTACGTGTTCATGGCTGACAAGGTGTTTGAAGCACGTTGTGCATCTTTTAGGAAGAATCTTTGAATATTTTTTGTGTTTGAGAACATTTTTTTGCGTCTCTACTATGTTGTGGTCAACCTTGGTTGATGCGCATAGATAATCTTTATTGTTTTGGGCTGATATTTTGCATTCATTCTTTTATTATGTTGAAGCCAACATAAAGCAATGTAATTTCTTGTTGTGAATATATATAAGTGATTGTTTCTTCATTTGGTATGTATGGAAGTGTAAGTGTGCGAGAGCTATGTGCAAAAAAGTTGCAGATCATTCAAAGGTAGAGCAGAGTGTGAAGAAGAGTGAAAGAAAGTGAAGAAGTGTTCATGTGCCTAACTGGAACTATACTCAGACATTAGCATATGCTACTTTCTCTGTTATATAGCCGAGAAACAAGCATTCAATTGTCTTCCCTTGTGTTGCCAACAATTGGTATCAGAGCAAGTTCCTTGGAAGAAGTTTAACAACTTGAGGTAATTTGGGATGGTGACATACAAGGATAGTCTAAGATTTGATGGAACAAATTATTCTCTGTGGAAGACTCGAATGGAGTGTCATTTGAGATGCATTGGTGAATCCTACTGGAACATTACATGCAATAGGTATGTTATCCCTCTAAATGGTCCTACTACTATTGTTGAGATTAGGGATGTTGAATATAGCATCAGGGATAAGGAAGAATTGTTGAGTGCTTTGACTGATTCTGAGATGACAAATGTTATGGATCTGAGAACTACTTATGAGATTTGGAAAAAGTTGGAAACTTTATATGAAGGTGATGCTAATGTGAAGATGGCTAAGCTACAATGTCTGAAAGGAAAATATGAATTGTTGAAGATGAGTAATGATGAGAATATTGCTACTTTCATGCAAAGAGTGAATGAACTTATGTGTGGTATCAAATGTGCTGGAGGATACATGGATGAATCAGAGATTGTTTCTAAAGTGCTTAGATCTTTTCTTGATTCATACAAAATTAAAGTTGCAGCCATTGAGGAGCTTTGAACTGTGACAAATATAACCAGAGATATGTTGGTTGGTAAACTTACTGATTTTGAGTTGAGTGAATTCGGTGATGCCCTTCCTAAGATAGAATATACATTTAAAGCTACTACTTTCGGGAGAGACAAGCAGAGATATGATCTGGGTGAAAGTTCTTCTAGAAAGATATTCAAATTTGAGGAAGAAATGAGATAGATTAAAGAAGAAGAAGAAAGAGCGATGAATGAGCTTGAAGCACTTATTGTCAAAAGGGAAGCCAAAGGAGAAGGTAAGTATAAAGGAAAGTTTCCTATTAAATGTTTCTCTTGCAACAAGATAGGTCATTTTGCATCAAGGTGTCTGTTGGAACTATAAAATTTTGACAACCTCATTAACCCTTCATGCTTATTAGTTTCCCAACAAAGCTCATAAAATAGACATAAAATTCCTCACATAGTATTTTTCAAACAAAGTGCAAATTAAATTTGGTCATATAGCCCCATAAATTTCATCTGACATTAAATCTTTAACATTTGAAAATATCGGCATAAGTTGATGCAGGTCTCACCGATGATAATGTACATGTCCTCAATATATCGGCAAGACATCAGATGTGTCATACCAATAAAGTTATACACCAAGAGAATGCGGTTTTTTATGTCTTATCGGCAAGACAAAAGGTACCGGCGTGACGATGTAAGGTCATATCGAGCTAGGTTACCTTTTACCGATTGGGATAAAATAAACCCTATCGAAGAGACTATGGTCATTAGAGTGAGTTTCCAAAGCACCACTCGAAGCGTTAATGGTCTTGCCAGTAAAGCAGAGGGAAGACTCATTCGGTAAGACAAATGATGTCGGGGAGACTTCGGGGAGTCTTACCGACCCCTCGGGTTACACTGACAGAACTGAGCATCCAGAGATAAAGGATATCAAGAAGACAATACACATGGTATCGCCGAAGAAAAAGTGTATTGGTGATATATGTCTCAGCAGAGAGATCTAAGAGACATCATGGCGAGTATCATTCTATCAGCAGAACAATTACTTGGTCTCGGTGACTTAGGTTGACAAAGTGAACATCTCGGTGAGATGAAAAGATTTCGAAGTGAGGTGAAGAATCGTTGGCCCGATTCGTTAAGTCTGGGTGATAGTTTTCTTCGGTGAAGTTCATGGCAATATAAAAAGAAAAAGGAGAAAACTATCAAAGATACTTGTGATATCAGGGAAACTGTAAGACATCTTAGCGGATGGGTGAACGTTGAACAGACAGATCGACCAAAGATTTGAAATGTCTTGCCGATATGATCCCTGATGTGATAGCGAGAATTTCAAAAAAAATTGCAGCATTCATGTCTTAGTAAAGACATTAATGGCGCCATGAAGCATAAAATATTTTGCATATCAGGGTAGGCTCAATTGAAATAATTGTTTCACAAAATTGGCAATGAAGAAGAACAGGGGAACCAGCAGAGCAATTAGGGAATTCATCTGAATTGGATTTGCAAGCAAAATACATTAAGTTTCTCATCCTCTCAAAATTTGTGAATTTTGAATATGGAAGGCACTAGTTCAGAAAAAATAAAGGGAAGAAAACCTGAGGAGGGTAGTCAATCAAAGGAAAAAAGGAAAAAAACTTAATTGCAACCAGAGGGCACTGAAAGGAAGTTAAATCATGATCTCATAGACTAGTTACCTGGTTTAGGGCCTAAAGCTAGGCATTCTGCGCAACTCAAAGTGGAAATTAATAAATTGGACAACAAATGTAAATTCATAGGGGATGTTTGAACCCCAATTAGAGGGTATGAGTTGTTCAATTTCCATTATCATAGGAGAAATCGCTTTGAGCCAGTATGCAATCTGTGGAGGCTCAATTTGTGAAAATTGGTGTGCCCTAATGTCTTTGTTGATGTCGAACTGGTAAAAATGTTGGCTGGTCATTATAACCCGAACAATAAAGCTATATGTGATTTGTCAGGGAATCCCTCGATACATATATCTGAGAATGCAATAGCTGATGTTTTCAAATTGGAAGGAATATGCGGTGAGAAGATAATAAGTGAGGAGCTCGATAGTGAATTCAGGATAATGGACACCATTTATAAAGGTTGGAGATTACCCCTGCATAGAATTCAGTGTCATGGCAAACCTACTCCAATGGAAGACAGTGAGGGACCACCATTTCATGTGGATCTTTCCAAACCCTACCTAAAGTACACTTATTTTTTAGTGGGACAGGTATTGGCGATGGAAGTCCTAGAGCATATGACAGTTGTGCCCATGGTGATTGTCGCGGATATTCAGTATCATAATTCCAGATCTTTTAATTATGCTTCACATGTGTTTAAGGAGTTGGATGCAGGGTTGATAGCAATAAAGAATGGTGTCGTTGTCCTACACCTCAGGAATTATTCATTGTTGATGCACTTGGTGCTATGTTTTGGACAGGAATTAGGATTGTGGCCCAAGGAGTTGAGGATCTCACAATTTGATAAGGAAGGTAGGCCATTTCTTGTTCAGTTATGGATGGTTGTTTGGGACAGCAAGTTTGCTAATTCCAATTTTGAAGAATTTTGAAGAATTCTTTGTGAAGCCTTTATATAGATTTTTTAATCATCCTTGTGATTATTCTTTATATAAAGAAGTAAAGAGGTTTCTTAGGCCTAGGTATTATAATGGACCAATCAACCACAACTGGGGGGATTAGTATTGCTTAGAAAATTCCACAATGATTAGGGTTTATGGTTTTGAGGATACACCATTCATTTTGCCTAGAACAGTCCCAGATAGAATTGCATACTTAGAGATTGTTAGGCAAATGGATTTCTCCAGTGTCATGAACTTAAGTTCATATGGGAAACAAGCTTTTATGCCCAGTACATTGTGTTTTGGTGATTTTACTATGTTGGCAAAGGAGGGTTACAATCTGATTCTAGATAAGTTATTGCATTACAACATGAGAAGAGCAGCATCAAGAAAAAATTTTGATCCAGAGGGATATATCCATTCTTCCAGACAAAGAATAAATTTTGGAGGGTACCAGCATGTGCCCTATCAATTTGATGACATAATCAGAAACTTGGAAGCATAGGAGGTAGAAATGGTCATTGAGAAGCATGATCAAGAGTTGGTAGATGTTGAGTTGTTATCCTCCATTAAAGGAATATCAGAAGCTAACAGGCCAGAAGTTTCATCCGGGAAGGTATCAAGGACAAGAACTCAAGATTACACCTATTCTGACAGAGAGATAAATATTGAGGAAACAGTGGATGTGGATACAAGACATGAGGAGTATAGCTCTTTTATAGCAGATGATGAATTTGTGAAGACATCAGAATTCAAAACATTTCTATACAAATAGAAAGCAAAAGAAATAAGAGGACTAGTTGACAATGTCACACCAGGAAATGAAGAGCAGTTGTTAAAAAGTTTTAAGGGATGAGGTGGACAAAGAGATGAAAAGCATGACCCCTGAGAAAGGAAGAGAGATGTTAGAAAAGGCTGGTGTTATGATTTTCCCAGGGTTGGATCTCAATTTTGCATTAGTTTTTGACAGTTTCCTGAAGGACAACAATGCTACACACAAGCTCAGTATAGAGAAGGTAACAGAGGTGTATACAGGATCAAGATACAATCCTTATGATGAAACATTGATGATTTGGGATTTGTATCCCCCTCACAAGAATTTAATTGTTATTGATACTGAGAAGGCATTCAAACATGTCATGACTCTGAAGGCTGGAGAGGCTGATCCTATTGCAACTGCAGAAATTGGGATCAATATAGCAAAGTTGAATAAAGCCCAGATACAAGCATTGATCAGAGAGAGAGAAATGTATAAAACTATTAATGAGAGAATGTTGAGAGAGAATGAACATTTAAAGGACTTGGTAGGTGCTATAATAGGGCCAACAAAAATGCTCACCCAAGGTGAAAGTTCGCAGGAAAAGGATCATTGGGAAGGGTCAACTGCATACTCTCAAGGGAAAATGGACGCACTTACTGCAATAATCGAAAGGAGGCGGATCATTTTAACCACTTGGTTAAATAAACTCTGGGGAAAACATTCACAATACATGGATGCAATAAAAGAACACAGGAGAGTGGATAGCAAAATCCAAGAAAAACATGAGGAATTAGAGCAAAGGGATACTCCTAGTAATGCAGAGATTGAGAATGCTAATTGTATCATGGATAGGCATATGGATTTCTTTGAGGAATTACAAGGGGATGTGCAGGGATTGATAGAAGTTGTTGAAGACAGATTGACTAAGTTTTGTGATGATGAAGGAGACTGAAAGAAGTGACTACATGGAAAAGCGAATGTGAAACAATACTCCAAGAGATATTGAAGACAGCCACTACAAAAGACATAACGCTGGATGAAGCATGTGAGCAGAACGAACGAATGATGATGATAGAGATTGTGATCTACGATGCGTTAGGAGATGCAGATACTCATGAGCACCAATATTATACAGAGCACATGTCTACAGTTCATTTGTGGCTTAATAGGAGTTAGTTAATGATAAACTTGTTAACATTTTATGCTTAAGACTTTTTAAAAAGGCACGTCCTTTTGCAAACTAAATGTATAAGTATCTGTTTTGGATAATAAAAAAAGAAGATAGAATTAGAATTGGATAGATTGCTGCAAGTACAATATTTTTAGAATAATGGCATTCAAGAAGAATATGTTGCATGTATAAATTTCGAGGAAGATAATGAAAAATTGTTGATTTGGTGGTTTCATTTTGGCATCAATTGTTTGTTGAATTTCTGCAATTATTTGATTGTCTCCAATCTGATGTTTCTTGATTATTTAAATTGAAGTATCAAGCATATGTTCAATTTATCAGTACACATTTTTTGTTTCTGTGTGATTTGATTTATTGGATTCCTTAATGAAGAGTTAAATTCCTTTCAACAAATTATAGTAATCTGGGAATGTTATTTGGATCAGTAAGAAGAATCAGATAATTAGATTTGATATTCTACCTCAAGTAGAGTTTATCAATTACATCCTTGCATGTTTATACCAGAAATAAACTCATAACTGTATGCCAAATGATTAAAGAACTTGCTAGATAGGAACCATTCATTGAAGGTTTTCATTTGACTCCGTTTCACCCAATAAGGCACTGGTCTCCCTTATTTTCATTACATTAGTTTTACTCATTTCATTTGACATCTCTTAATTGAACATATTTATTCATACCTTGATATTGCATATACAATTTATACCAAATTAGGATCATATCTTTCCACTATCAAATTGCCATTTGTGGATAGTTTGGTCAAGTAGGAAGCATGATTCAAAATCTGTGTCATTCATATAGGTGCACCTGCCTAGGTTTAGCAGAGCCTTAAGAGTAGAAGGTTCAACTATATTATTTGGCCTTGTTAGTTAGCCAA
Source organism: Sequoiadendron giganteum (assembly GCA_007115665.2). Lineage (NCBI taxonomy): Eukaryota > Viridiplantae > Streptophyta > Pinopsida > Cupressales > Cupressaceae > Sequoiadendron > Sequoiadendron giganteum. The sequence continues at coordinate 95,825,940 of CM021100.1, forward strand.
TAACACTGTGAGAGTTTGGCAGCCTCTCGTGGTTCATTCAAACCAGTGTTTTTGAGACCTAACAGTGTCCAGAAAGAGTTCCTAAGCCAAGACCTTACAAGCCTAAATTTCAAAACAAGTGTTATTATATTGTTGGTGAAGGTATGACAGATGATGAATCTGACAAAGGGAATGCAAGTGAAGATCATTTTGTGTTTATTGCTATCAAGGAAAATAATTATGTGTCTACTGAATCTGCTAGTTGTACAAATGTGGAGAAAGCTCTAGCTGCTCGAGTTGAAGAAAAATATGAATGGGTTATTGAAAGTGGTTGTTCACATCACATGATAGGTGATAAGAGTAAATTTGTAAGCCTGGAGAAGTATGATGGAGGTGTTGTAATATTTGGTGATAAAAATGGTGGTATAATCCATGGTAGAGGATGTATTTCTTTTGATGGTAAGCATAGTATTGATGATGTTCATTATGTTGAAGGTTTGAAGCATAATTTTTTGAGTGTTGGATAGATGATTGATACGGGATACAATCTTCAATTCAAAAATGGAAAATGTAGCATACTGGGAAGTTCTGGAAATGTGATTGTTTTAGGTACTAAAATAAAAGGTAACATCTTTCATCTAAAGGTTGGTAGTAAAAGTTGTCTGATTGCTCAAGTTGATGAAATTTGGTTATGGCATAGAAGAATATGTCATGTAAAATTTGATAATATTATCAAGATAAGTTCATCATAGGAAGTGAGAGATCTTCCTAAGTTGGTGAATCCTTTTAATACCATATGCAAGGAATGTCAGTTTGAAAAATAAACTATAATTTAATTTCACAACAAACAACATTGTTTAAATAAATTAATGGAGCTTGTGCATACTGACTTGTGTGGTCCTACTAGAATCAGAAGTCTACAAGGTTACAGGTACTTCATGTTGCTGATTGATGATTACTCTAGGATGATGTGGATTACTTTCTTAAGGGATAAATCTGAAGCTCTAGAAAAGCTTAAGATCTTTAATGTTATGGTTGAGATAGAGACAGGTCTGAAGATTAAGTGTTTGAGATCATATAGAGGTGGTGAATTTACTTCTGGTGAGTTTAATTCTTTTTGTGAAGAGAATGGGATAAAGAAGCAATTATCTACACTATGGAACCCTCAACAAAATGGAGTTGTGGAAAGGAAGAATAGGACAGTTCAAGATGTTGCTAAAACTATGATGTTGGAAGGAAATGTCCCTCATATCCATTGGAGAGAAGTTGTGAGTGTTGTTGTTTATATCCTTAATCGGGTACAAATCAAAGGTAATACTGGTAAGAATCCTTTTGATCTATGGTTTGGTCATAAGCCTACTATTAGATATTTCAAAATCTTTGGGATTAAGTGCTATATCAGGAGAGATGAAGATATAGAAAAGTTTGATGCTAGAAGTGATAAAGGAATCTTCCCTGGTTATTCTACTAAGAGTAATGCCTACTGGTGCTACAACAAGATATTGAAGAATATGGTTGAAAGTGAAAATGTTAAGGTTGATGAAGACATTGCTAGACCCTCCATGACTTGTGGATATGATTTTGATTATCAGAATGATAGTACAAACAAGATTCAAACTTCAAATCAAGTTCAAATCATTCTATTGAATCAAGAAGATCAAGAAGAACGAGAGACTAGTGAAAGTACAAAAGAGAGACCACAAGAGCCTAAAACTCAAGAAAACTTTAAGACACCAAGGTATGTGAGATTAAGTCATTCAGAAAATTAGATTATAGGAGATAATAACAAAGGTGTCCAGACTAGGAGAAAAAATGCAGAAGAACACTGTTAATTTCAAAGGTTTAGCCAGGTAATGTCAATGAAGCATGCAAAGATGAAAATTGGATTGAAGCAATTAAAGAAGAACTACAAAAAATTGAGAAGAATAATACATGGATTCTTGTTCCTAGATCTAAGGATAAAAATGTAATTGGAACCAAATGGGTTTTTAGAAACAAACTGAATGGACAAGGTGAAGCTATCAGAAACAAAGCAAGACTGGTATGCAAAGGATACTCTCAGATGGAAGGAATTGAATTTGAAGAAACATTTTCTCTTGTTGCTAGAATTGAAGATGTGAGACTATTTCTTGCTTATGTTTCTTACAAAAACTACAAATTTTATCAGATGGATGTTAAGTCAGCATTTCTAAATGGTGAACTAGAGGAAGAGGTGTATATTGAACAACCTGATGGATTTCAATTGACTGATTAGGGAGATATGGTTTGTCTATTGAAGAAAACATTATATGGAACCAAACAAGCCCCTAATGCTTGGTATGCCATATTGGATAAGTATTTGATGAAGATTAGATTTAACAAAGGTACTGTTGATAGTAATCTATATTTCAAGATTGATGATGATAAAGATTTTTTGTGGAAGTATTTGTTGATGATATCATTTTTGGAGGAGATGATGGTTTGTGCATGAAGTTTTCTAATGAGATACAGAATGAATTTGACATGTCAATGATTGGAGAGTTGAAATTCATTTTGGGATTGCAAATTACTCAGGTGGATAAAGGAATCTTTATATCTCAGTCCAAGTATGTGAGAGAATTTCTAAATAAGTTTGGTATGGAAGATTCAAAGCCAGTCAGTCCACCCATGGTGACTGGATGTAAGTTAACACAAGATGATGATTCTTAGAAGGAAAATCAAACTAGATATAGATCAATGATTGGTGGAATTCTTTATTTGACTCAAACTAGACCTAATATCATGAATGTTGTATGCATTGTTGCTAGATTTCAAGTCAATCCTAAGGAATCTCATGTGACTATTGTGAAGAGAATATTTAGATACTTGAAAGGAATAGTTGATTTTGGCCTATGGTATCTTAAAGATGATGATCTTAGTTTAAGTTCCTTTACTGATGCTAATTGGGAAAGAGATATGAATGACAAGAAAAGTACTAGTTGTGGCACATTTTTCTAGGGAAAGAAACTGATTTCATGTTTAAGCAAAAAGTAGAATGTCGTTTCCTTGTCTATTGCAGAGGCAGAATACATTGTTGTTGCTAAAAATTGTACTCAAGTATTGTGGATGAAATAGATGTTGAAAGATATCAAAGTTGTTTATGATGAACCTATTGCCATATTCTATGATAACTCAAGTGCTATAAACATTTCTAAGAATCCGGTGTTGCATTCAAAGACAAAGCATATATATATCAAGTACCACTTTTTGAGAGATAAGGTGAGTGATAAGGAGGTCAGACTAGAGTATGTGCCTACTAAGGAACAGATTGCAGACATCTTCACTAAGCCTTTTCCCAAGGATTATTTTGAGTATCTTAGAGGGAATTTAGGGGTGATTATCCCTCCTAATCATAACTAAGATGCATAGTCTCTACATCAATCTATGCATTCATAGTCATATCTTGATCCGGATTGATGTTGTGGTGGTTGCTACTCAGGGGGAGTAGTGAGATGATTCATTCAGAGCTTGTGTACCCTTGCCATTGATGTCAAAGGGGGAGAAGAGTAATGTGAAAAACTATAGAAGAGACAAAAGAAAGCGGGAGAAGAAAATTGAGAACTAAAGGGGAGAAGAAAATTGAGAACTAAAGGGGAGAAGAGAAATGTGTAAAGGGGAGATTGTTGGAAGAATTGTTAGTTGTGTTGATGGTGTGTTTTTCACATCATGTGTTTCCATCAATGCCAAAGGGGGGGATTGTTGGATATTGTGGTCGATTTGATGATATTTGGTTGTCATTTATGTCAACACTATTAGCATTAATGTCTTTAAGACTGTGTATGTCAAGGATATTGAGAAAATTGTAATAAAATATGTTACTGGTTGTCTGTGAACCAGTGAAGATTAGTATGGTAGAAAGTTCAATATGTTGATAGTAAGGTGTTGTGGATTAAAGTGTTTTTACTCAAGCCTATCTAGTTTCTACTCTGAAAGTTTCAGAGGTGCGCATGAATATTTGAGAAAGTAATAAGTTTTTATGTTTTGACAACTATTCTGTTACTGCAAATGGTGTTCATGGAAGAAGATAATGTGATTCTGGTAATCTCAGTTGTTGTTTATATTACTGTGGTGTTCATGGATGTTTCTATATCATGTTCTATCTGTGTTTCACATTTGTATTGATCATTGTGCTTGTGATCCCAGATTTTCTCTTGCATGTTCATGTTTTTCATGTTCATGGCCAACAAGGTGTTCGAAGCTTGTTTTGGATCTTCGAGGAAGAATATTTGAAGGTGTTTTGTGTTTGACAACATTGTTTTGGGTCTCTACTATGTTGTGGCCCACCTTGGTTGATGTGCATAGATAATATTTATTGTTTTGGGCTGATAGTTTGTATTCATTCTTTTATTATGTTGAAGCTGACATAAAGAAATGCAATTTCTTGTTGTGGATATATATAAGTGATTTTTTCTTCATTTGGTATGGAAGTGTAAGTGTGAATTGCAAAGTTTGTGAGTGCTATGTGCGAAAAAGGTTTAGATCATTCGAAGGAAGAGCAAAGTGTGAAGAAGAGTGAAAGAAAGTGAAGAAGTGTTCATGTGCTTAATCAGAACTGTACTCTGGCATTAGGAGATGCTACTTTCTCAGTTCAAATTCTTAAGATGGATTTAATCTAAATATTTTCTATAAGACAGTGAGTCTTCCTTTGAGTAGTGAGCTCTAGGTAGTGTGCCTAAATGCATGTGCATTCCTCATATATTCTTCTTATATTTTTAACAAGGTATAGCTTGTGGATTAACCTCCACCGTGGTTTTCCCCCTAACAAGGTTTCCATGCAAAAATCTTGGTGTTGTGTGTCTTTCTGATGTGTTTTTGATTCATGATTTCACTATTATTAATTAGATCTGAGATTAAAGGTTAAAAATTTTAATAAGTTTGAAAATTTGTGACAACTGATTCACCCCCCCCCCCTCTCAGTTGTTTTCCCTTGTGTTTCCAACACCTCTGAGATTGTGTTTGGGATTCCCCCAATAAACTCTTCCCTTACCCTCCCTGCCTTATGGGCCGCTTGAGAAAAAAGCGCCTCAAAGTACCTGATAGCCTCCTGACTAATATCTTCTTCATCTCTGGCTATACTCCCATCTTCTCTTTCCAAATCGGTAATCTTGTTTCTACTTTTGTTGACCAAGATTGTGTTGTGGAATTATTTAGTATTTTTTTCCCCCTCCTGAAGCTATAATTACCTATATTTTTGTTTCTAGTGACACTCCACGCTTTCCAAGACCTCTGATTGTTTTCTTAATAGCTCCTTTTACTTCAAGAACTCCTCCTACCCCATACCTTTTTCTATTATTTTTTCATTCAGAGCCCTGAGCTCCTCATCTATCTTATCACTCTCTTCAAAGATATTTTTGCACTGCTCCTTGTTCCAGGCCCGTAATTTGGCTTTGATATGGGAGAGATTCTTATGAAAGGAGAATAGGAAAGAATGGTTGCCTACCTAGACCTCATTCCACCATTGAGATATTTGGCCTTGCAAATCAGGATCCAGTAGCCACATCTTTTCAAAGTGAAAGGGGGAGCCACCTTTGAATTTGTAAGGTTGAATTGTTAATTGGATCGGAAAGTGATCTGAACTGCTCCAGGGTAAAATTTTGGCTTCTAGCAGACTCACCACCTAGGACCACTCCCCAACCATTAGAAACCTGTCCAAATTTTCTGCAATACCCATGTGGCCCAACCTTCTATTTATCCAAGTGAAAACCATATTTTTTGTCTTGATCTCCCTTAACGAATTGTTGTCCACAAATTCCTGGAAGTCTTGCTGAGCCCTGGACAAAGTTCTTATTCCTCCTTGTTTCTTTGAATTATTCAAGGTAGCATTGAAATCTCCACCTATCAGGACTATATCTTCCTTAAGTTGTCCTCTGGTGGCCGAAATCACCCCCCAATGAGTCTTATTCTCTTCAGAAGCCATAGGACCATACTCATTGATTAATTTGATCACTACATTGCCCTGATACATCCTCACCAACACCATCAACCAATTCTAGTTTGACTCTTGGAGGCTACAACTAACCATAGCAGAGTTCCACACTACTCCCAGCCCACCAAAAGCCCCAGTAGAATCCCTAAAGGCCCCTTCCCAACCTTTCCAAAACTTCAACTTCTTCTCTTGTTCTTCCCTACTCCGCTTTGTTTCCTGAATGAGCACAATGTCTAGTTTACTAATCACTACTTGGTGTCTGAAGTGATGCCATTTTCTAGGGGCATTCAAGCCCCTAGCGTTCCAACTTATAACCCTCATGATTCCTCGAGAAGGGGAAGTCCCTTCCCATTTTTGAGTATTGTTTGACCCATTTTTGTTTGGCCCTTAGCTGACCCTACCATAGTTAGTTTTTCCTTATTGGATTTGTGACCTCTTTGGTTGGTAGACTTAGTCCTTGGAGTCTTTCTTCATGATGGGATTTGTGCATTCCCTCTTTCTGCCAGAATACCTTCTTGGTACTTGTCAAATCTTTCATCACAGTTTGATTTTGATCCCATTCTCCCCTGGTCTTGACCATCTTCTACTCCATCATCCTCTTTCCTGCCATAGGTGTGATCCTTCATCTGGACTACCTCTAGCTCCTCCAGCCGCACCTCAACCTGCCTACTCCCTAAGTTCACTTCTACCTGATCCCAACCCCGAATATCTGTGAGGTGAGAGAATGCATCCTTAATTTGATCTTCCAAACCTAGAGAGGTTATCGGGTCATCTAATTTGTTTTGGTCTGACCTATATGCATTTTGACTCTCCTCCACCTGTGCATCCACCATATGCCTAGTTTCTATCCTCATTCCCTTTGTGGTTGATTCTGAGTGTCATATTGTCTCTACTAGTTCTTTTACCATGTTTGTGGTTGGAGAAATTTTCACCTATGCATCTTCCATCGCCTTCAGTGGCTCTTTCCTATCCAAATACAGATTAAGACCATTGACCCCAATCTAGGAAGATCACCTCTCCCTATTGTGTGCCACTGATTTTCATTTAGGGCATAGCTACAGGTTATCTTCCCTGATCACCTCCTATTTCCAGATGCCTGTTTATGTGATCATGTCCACAGTAGATGGTGGATTTACTCCCACTGCCAATGATACAAAAAACCTAAAATATGTACCCCTTTCAAAATCCTCTTGAGCTTTATCTAGAAATTTAAACTTCCCCAACTGCCTCTCGATCACCTTGAGAGAGTCTTCCATCCAATACTGTGAGGGTAGATTGTACAGTCAGATCCAAACAAAATTTTCCTCTAGCCCAAGCTTCCCTAGATTGAAATTAGGGCAACAATAAAAGAGATGCATTTGAGCTCCATCCAAAAAATATGGCCCTGATTTTATAGCCTTATTATTTTCTTCTGGCACAGGGAATGTGACCAAATAACAGTTACATTAGAGGGCCTTCACCACTATTTTGTCACCCCAGGTTTCTAAGCACCAAATTTTAATGACTTCCTAACTCCTCTAGCCTTCGCCACCACATTTTAAAAACATGCCTATGCCTTGAAGTAAAGTCCTAGTTCATTTTATTGTCTCATCATTTAAAGAAATTGAGGGCAGCGAATTTGGAGGGGACATACCATTTTATCTTTCCCCTATCTTTGAAGAGTCGGCATCCTCAACTGCTTTGGCCTTGCCCTTGTCTGATGTTTAGTATCATGTCATGTTCGAGCCCTCCTGATGCCACTGCTTGGTCATGTCTCTATTCGAACTTCGATTTTTCCCAAACCACCCATTCAATCTTCTTCAATTTTTCTTTCCCTAGTTGCTTGACAAATACCTCCTTCCCTAGTTGGCTTCGGTCGTGGCAAAGTGAAAGGGTCTAGCCCACGAGGGTCCTTGGCCTTTGAATCTCTTTGAGCAATTCCCTCTTCACTCAGTCTCTGCTCCTCTCCTATTCTTAGGTTGATAATAGGGATGAAATTTGTCGACCCAAACTTCATTTTCCAGAACCCATTGAGGTCTGTAAATTTTTGTGTGATCTCCCCTGCCAAAATTCCCATAAGCAGACCAACCATTGGTTATCTTCTCCTTGAAAGCTTTCAATGGTTCTGAATGCTCCAACTCGTCGCTCCACCTTTCTTTTCTCTAGTGCTCCTTTTCCACCAGTCATTCCCACTTATTTCTACTCCTCTCCTTTTGTGATTCAATCCTTTGCACAGCACCCCTCTGCTGCTTCTGAGCTTCGCTCCTCTATGCTTCGTATTTCTGCACCTCACACTCTTGCGCCATTTTTTTTTTAGAGAAAAAAAAAATCTTCAGGTTGTTACATATCGTTCCCCAAAAGGAATTAGAAAAATAATTTTATTTAGGTCAAATTATGGTTTTCATACATGTGCATGGTATGGTAAAAAGGTGACTTTTAAAAAGTGGTTTTTATCCATGCCAATTAAAAATTAATTTTCATCATTTGGGTATTAGAATAAATTACATATTTGGAAACTATATTCAAAATACTAAATTTCATATTATTGATTGATTCAATGTGTAGTGCTTAAAACTTTTAGTCCAAGTGTGACAAATTCTAAAAAACAAGAAAAACACTTCCACTTTTTGAGCTTCTTGTGGACCCAACTTCTTGCATCAGCCCATACCTATGAGAGGGGAAAGAATACACTAAATGATTGACACACCAAGGACAATGAGCTATGTAGGGATATAATAAAAGGTAGAAGAAGGAAATATGTTGACAATAAATGAAGGACAAAGTTATACAAAGAGGTTTAGCTACATATGGAGACCTCTATGAGACAAAGGGATAATAACTTCAACAAGCATGAATATCAACCACATGAAGACAATGCATAGGAATAGTATGCCCTTGGAAAACTCACAGAAGACCTTGTCACTATAAATCACTAATGAGGACTAAAGCTAGAAAATGAGAGATAAAGAGAAAAAGGATAGTCCTTAACATTAAAATAGGATAGTCATGGTCTTCTTTAAAGAGGGCAGAATAAATGGTTATGCATTGATAGTCATGAAGAACCTTTAAGAGGACATAGATCATTAAAGTGGATTGTCAAAAGAAGATTCCATGTAAGGACAATCATATGGCAATGCATGATGCTATCAAAGAGGACAATCATTGAGTTAGTAAGGGTAGATAATAGTCTTCAAGCCACAGTGATGAAGATAATCAAATAAAGAAGGATTTGAAAGTCAAGTCAAGGGGAATGTATTTTAGATAGTCATGGATAATGACTAAGATAAATACCAATAAAATCAAACACCAAGAAATCATGATCACATTTCAATGGAAGAATGATGCAAGAAGATTTTGAAAACGGGAGTCAACTAATAAAAAGAAAATTATAGAATTACAGGATTTGGAAAATTAGGAAAATATGGAAATCATCAAACAAGTGAACCTCCAAAAATGATTATTTAATACATAGAGATATGATCATGTGAGGAAAATATTCATTCCAAATCTAAGAGTCAATTTGAAGTTTTGAAACATGCATTATCTAAAATCCTAATGACTTCTCCTATGCCACCTTGAAGAACTATTTATTTGCAAGAAATTTCAAGTGACCTATCACCATGCAAGGATATTCATGAGCTAATGAAAAGTTGAGTGGCCTAAAATTTAATTTTGGATTCACTTACAACTAGTTTAGAATCTAACAATAAGCCTACATGGATACAACTAAAGTCGAGTGCAGTTTGGAGCCATAAGCATGCATTTTGGGGCAGTTTTGAGCCCTAAAATAAAGGATTTTTGTCTTGTATTCCCAACAACTTAAGAACTTCATGCAAATTTATTGAAGAATCAATTCCAATCGATATCATGCATATTATTTTAAGACCTATTCAAGTTTAGTTGGGGGTACTTTTCAATGGGCATGCAGAGGTCAAGAGGTCAAAGCCAACTCTTCTTCACAAGGTTTTGTATGATTTTGCTACCAATTCAAAGGGAGTTCTACATCTAGATAGCTCTCACATCATCATGTGAAATTGGCCTCTTCCATGAAGAAAATTTCATTCATGGGAGGTGGCTTTTCCATAAAACCAAACATTCAACTCTTTTTAGAGTTAGTTCTTTCATTCTCCTTTTTGGCTATAGGAAAGAGAATAGATTGTAACTCAATTTTTGAGAGATTTTCAATTTAGAGAAGCAAATTCATTTATTTTCAAGATTATTTTTTAGATTTGTACAAGAAAAAATTATATTTTTCAATAAAAGCAATATGTTTCCTTCTCAAAAATTCATGTATTGAGTGTTCTTACAAATGATTTGATCTAGTTTTTGTGATTTTTCAATATTGAATCCTTGAACTATGTCTCATTTGACAACATTTTTATGCAAGAATACACAAAACTCATACAGGTCATAGTTTGTGTGAGTATTTTTAGTAGTTATAGCTATGAAAACATATAGTTTTCCTTCAATAAAACATGAAATATAACCTTCCTTTGAAACACTGTTGTATGAGCTTGTTCAAGATTGTGTTGTGCACAAAATAGGGCAGTTTTTAAGAGAAAATGTGAATTGAAACAACAAGTACGGGTCATTTAATCATTGGTGCATAACCTTCTACGATTAAAACTCTTTTCAATCTTAGCTCTTTTACCCTTTTCGTTGTCAAATTAGTAGTTTTTTTAAGGAGGTTCATCAAGGGAACCAACCCTCTCTGAGGTTCATCTTCACCATAAACGACCCACAACTAGAAGATGTTGGAGATTCATGTGATTTCATGTATGGATATGATGATGTATTTCATGTATTGATCCCTTATGAAATGTATACAACAAGTGGGAGAATGTTGAGATATGGTGTTGTACACCATTGCATAAATTTATTTATTATAATATTGTAATTAAATAATTATTCAGTTGTGATGCACCTTGGTGGTGCAGATAATCACTAGGTAATTATTTGGGTAACACTTGATGGTGTATTGTAACATTGTATTATTATTTAATGTGTGGGAGATATGTGATAATAATTTAATATTGGGGAAATATTAAATAAAGTGATGTCTTAGTACCCAATATTAAATAAGGGGTTAGTGATTTTGTATTCACATGGTTTTGTGGTACATGGTTTTACCTATCCACAAGTTGTATTTTGTGTGAACTTGCATCTCTAAAATAAAACATTTGTGTATTGGTTTAGGTTGGTTGAGTGGGTTAGCTATCATTATTGAGTCTTTCTAAGGAATTAATTTGTGAAGCCTGCAATGGGATGTGTAGATTCATGATTGGAAACATGGGGATGCATTGGAGGGCTTGATGCTTCAAAGGTATTCATTGTAACTCTGTATTGGTTTATTGTTAAATAATATTATGGATTATGGATTCTTTTGGAGGCTAGGTTTTTCCCTCTTGAGGGTTTTTCCAGGGTATATCTTCTTTTATCTTGTGTCTTGTATATTTCATCAATGCATTTTGGTAACTTGTATGCATGTTTATCTCTCATCGGTTATGTAGGAAATGGATTAAGATCATGGATTAAATACAATATTTCCTAACAAACCATACATTGTTACCTACACGAGTAACCAAAGTTTCAATAAATGCATCACCATCTTCCTACTTGGATTAGAAATATCTTCTTCTTTTCTTCTTTGCACTCCTTACAAAATTTTCCAAGCTTACTGCGGTTATAGAAAATATCTTTGGATTTTCTAAGAGAACTAGATCTCCCCTTGGATTTGTCAGAGTAGATGTATGTACTCCCACAACTCCATGAATCAATTGCAATGGTAAGCCTATCATACTGTAAAAAATAAAGCAAGATATGATTTCCCAACAACTCAGATCTTATGAAAACACCAATTTTCATTATGTGAACAACTGTCGCATTGAATATGCTGCCATAGAAAATGAAAAACAATTACAATGAACCAATCCTTATGAAAAGGATGAAATCTAACCCTAGATTAAGGTTATATTATAACAAGACAAGTTTCCTCATAGGAATGAATGAGACAACATGTTCTAATACTAGAAGCTTTAATCATGCAAAAAGTAACTAATTAATTAAAGAAAAAATGAAATAAAAGCACTCCTAAGTTTATCTTAAGTGTAATAAAGCATAATGTGACCCAATTAATTAATGATTAATTAATTAATTAGGTGATGACTTTATTACTCTAACACCCCCCTTAAGATGAATTAGGGAGAAACTAAACTATCATAAATAAATACATGAATGGATCCCTTCCTAACGGCTGATGAGGTACCCATGTACAACAAGCTAATCTCTTGTAAAATATGAGAAAGGGAGAAAAAATCATGGGAATAAAACTCCCCTCCAAAAAGAGAGAAAAGAAAGGAATGTAATGCACTAATGAGATTGAGAGAAGAATAGAAGGTGGGTTATATGATACCCCCCAAAGACAACTTATATCTCATCAATACATATACAAGAATCTCCATAGGAGAAAAAATAGGCGACTAGAAGGCCCCCCCACAATGAATAAACTCATGTTGCAATGGTGTAAGTTCGATGTAGAATGTAGAAAATTATCCAAGAATGGTAAACATTGTTCCTCCTCTTTGGAATAAAGAAATCCAAAGGATGATCTTAAAGAACCTCAATGTAGAGTAAAGGACCAAGAATCCCAAAGATGGATGTCCTAAAAGGATGCTACTGAATCTCTATATCTGAACCAAGACAAATGATGCCAAGACCAAACCAATCTGAAGACTCCTGATATGCAACCTTTGAAGGCACAGATAATGGTGGGCAATGACTGGTATGAATAACTACAATGTGTGACTCAACAAATAGTTGTGCAATAAATAGAAAGTAGTCATCGGACAATACAGAGAATGAATGACCAATTTCCTTCTCAATAGGTATGATCTCTAAATAAGTAGGAGGAGGAGAAAGAATCTCTGAAGGAGTCTCGGGAACTATGGTGGATGAATGCACACAAAAGTTCAAGTGACCAGAATTCTTCTCCATATGTACTCTCGATGGTGGAGAGTGAATATCAGGTATAGGTAATGGTGGATCCTCAGATGAAAAATGAGAAAAGGAGTAAAGCCTAGAAGCATGATCAATAGTGCTAACTACCACAATCTACCTAGTGTACAAATCCTTGATGAGAATTGAGTCGGGAGAAAACTCCATTTTCTTTCCTGATCCACTGTGATTAATCTGATAGATGGAGAGGATGTTGGTTGAAAAAGATGGAACATATATTAGCTACTAAAAGATACCATAATCAATGGCAACTTCACCCTTCCCACTAACACTGACATAGTGTTGTTACCTAGTAAAATGTGTGGTGTGCTCCTTGCACCAAATGTAGAAAACATATCCTATGAAGATTCCATATGATGGGAAGCTTCTGAATCAAGCAACCATCTATCTGACTGAAGACCTATGGATTCATGTAAGGCATGGCCTTTCATCTTATCGGATCCATTAGCAAACTGTTGTACCTGTATGTATAGATGGTGATGGTGATGGTGATGGTGATGTGGAAGAAGTTGATGGACCAACAGACATAGAAGATGGAAACCGTATATAGTTTTGTTGTAGATGTGTCAAATGATCAATCTTCTTAGCATAAAAATGATGCTCATCATCTCCCTACTTCTAACAATAAGCACAAGTTGATCTCTCCTTCCTAGATGATCCCCCTTTGGAAGAGGGTGCATACTCAGAAGATGCATGTGAAGATGATTCTTTTAATTTCCCATGTTTGTTTTTCTATTTCTTTTCTTTGCTAGGTGAAGCCTTCTCCTTAGGACTCTAAATAGAAAATAGATCCTATGAACTACAAGACTTTAGAGTACCCATCTGAACCAATTTTGCTTGCTCTCGAGTGAGAGAAGAAGCAAAATCATCAAGTGAAGGCATGGTGTATCTCATGCCCAGTGCATCTCATGTAGCATATAAAGTAGAAATAAATACTGAATAATCAAGGCCCAACTTGGCAAGGATAGAAATAATCAACTATGAATCATGCTTAGTAATACCACACTATGACAACTGCAATCTGAGAGACTTAAGTTTTGTGAAAAATTATTGGATACTGCTAAAATCTCTAGGATTTAGACCTATAATCTCATTCTCCAACTGAAAACCCCTCAATGAATCTTGCTTACCAAACAAGGACTCCAATTGGGTCCAAATTTGGTTAGGTGTAGTGCAAGATTCAATGTGAAATAAGAGATCAGGAGACATAGACATGCATAGTATTCCAAAAGCTTCATCACATCTATTAAATAATTTTATATTCTTTGTTGTTGATGTTGGTTCAACCTTTGTACCCATGGTTACTCTAGACAACCCCAATTTCTTCAAACTGATCTCTATGTTTTTCTTCCACTCATAATAGTCGTATGGTGTTAGGAGAATGTTTTGAGGTTTTTCCATGATTTTAAATTGAATGATATGATAATGGGATGAAAATACAGCACTATATAAATCACATTGCAAAAATTATCTTCTTTGTATTGAAAAATTTGATCATTTGTGCACGTTTCCCAAGAAATACACCAAAAAAGGAAAATTTGACTATTGATAAAAAAAAAAAAATACTTGATGAATATTCTATAAAAATGGATCATAAACCTGTGTATAGCTCAGAACCATCTTTTCAACACCGTAAAAATCATGAAAATCTGATAACCAAGGCAAATGTTATGCCCCCAGAAACATAAACAGGTAGATCTAGCTTCAGAGGTCAATAATAGACACAAAAAGAAAAATAAGGTGATGAGACCTCTGCCACTATGTATTTTTTGGAACCAGCTTTCTGGTGATATTTCATTTTCAAAAATCCAAGTTTGAATGCAAAAGTTATGGCCAAAATACCAAAATTGCTCCAAAAGGGTTTGGGGGAAAACCTGGCGGTTAGACTAGCCACTAGCATTAACCACTAGCATTAACCGATAGTGGTTTACTGACGATGGAACCCATTAACACTATTTTTTAATTTATTTTTTTCGAATTGAGTGTTGTACTAGGCCGTACGACCCAGAAATGAAAAAAAATTTGCCTCTCGGAGTCACTATGTCTGATTTCGATGATTTGACAGTAGATTTTGGGGTTTTTGGGCACTCTGAACGTGATGGTGAGGTCCATTTGGGCTCAAAACACTCCAAAATTGTAGGTACGCTCTAGATCTTGAAACCCTCATAGATCTGATAAACGGAGGACTTTTTTGACAAAACGAATAGCAAACCTGATTGTTCTAACAGCTCTGGATTCAATGGAATGCTCAAAATTTGACAACTGATGATGTATATTAATACATAAGTTGATTTCTTCAAAAAAAGTGGATAAGGTGGCTACATATTTGGTGCTTTGATACCATGTAAGAGTAGATGTATGTACTCCCACAACTCCATGAATCACCTGCAACGATAAACCTATCACACTATGAAGAAATAAGCAAGATATGATTTCCCAAAAACTCATATATGATGAAAACACCAATTTTCATTATGTGAACAACTACCAAATTGAATATGTTATCGTAGAGAATGAAAAACAATTACAATGAATCAATCCTTATGAAAAGGATGAAAGCTAACCCTAGATTCTAGGGTTAGATTAGAACATGACAAGTGTCCTCATAAGAATGAATGAGACATGTTCTAATATCAAAAGCTTTAATCATGTAAAAAGAAACTAATTAATTAAAGAAATTAATGAAATAAAAGCACTCCTAAGTTTAGCTTAAGTGTAATAAAGCATAAAGTGACCCAATTAATTAATGTTAGTTAATTAATTAGGTGATAACATTATTACTCTAACAGGATTTGGATTTATCATGCTTCTCATTCTTCTTTCCTTTTTTTTCAGGTCTTCCACAAACACTTGGCGCCCCTCCTTGGTATTGATAGATTCCTTCCACATCTCTTTAGAGAGGAAAGAACCCACCACATCTTCAATCTTCAAGATAATAGAAGTACTCTCAATATCCATAACACGAGAAACCCATGAGTTAGATAAAGAACAAAAAAAGATCTTAGATTCCTTTTTCTCATCTATTTTAACACCAATTGATATCAATTGATCCACCAACATTTGAATGCTTCCAAGTGGTCTATATTTTTTCCACCCTCTTGCATCCTCAAGAAATATGATTCCTTCCTCAAGAAAATCTTATTGACTAAATATTTGTCTTAATGCATCTCAAAATAATTATTCCATATTTTTTGTGTAGAGGTTTCTTCATTGACACTGATCAAAATAAATTCTTCTAGACACAATTTAATTACAACCTTGGCTTTATGGTTCATAACATCATATTGAGTAGCCAAAGTAGATCTATAGGTCTTAAATCATTATGATCAATAACATCCAATAGATCTTGATCTATTGACATATCCTCCATATTTAAATTCCACATCTCAAAATTATTTTTGATTAGATTAGTAGGGAAAGGGCCCTAATCCCATGGTTACAAACAAAACTCAAAAAAGGAAGATTGCGGTGGGAAAAATGTTACCCAATTTCACTAACAACTCAATCAAGTAGAGCTTCTCAATTTAAAATATAAAAGAGAGATACATTTCTTAATCCTTTCCTACATTACCTTCAAATCTATAGGCAAAAATCAAAAGATTATAGTAATAGAACATTGCATTTATACAATTGCATATAACATAGAAAAATATTTACACAAATATTTCTGAAAAGCAATCTTTATTAATACAAAAGTGCATATTTGTCTCACACAAGCTGTGAGATGAACTCATTCAATGTAATTGAAGAAAATAATATACATTGATAGGTAAAATGGAAAATGCACATGTAGAGAAAGAGGCCAGTCATTTCCTGAATGACTAGTTCTTGGTGGGTTGTCCTACTTCATGAGTTGCCTCAAGTTGCCTTGTGTTGTCTTAGTCCCTGCATCTGTGAGATTAAATTTTGTTAGAGCAATGAAAAGTCTCCTGCAATACATGCACAAACACCTATGAAAATATAATTTGATCATAATGCACATTAAATAAGCAAGCATAACATAGATGTATAAGAAAGCAACAGGGTTACAAAACATATCCATCATCTGCATTTGTTTGGTCTAACATGTTTTCTTAGTGTGTTGATACAGGTACATTTTTTTATTGTTGTTTCATCATGTTCGTAATTACAACACATGGGATGAAATGTGGCTCCCACAAGGGTTGCGCACAGCATGCTATTATATTGATTTTTTGCAAGATAAGTTTTTAAAGCCTATCATGATATTGTGATGCAATCAAGGATGAATTCATCATTTATAGCAGTTAAGTTTGAATTCACTAATATCAATGATAAAAAATATGTTGAATGGAACTACAATGCCATGAAAGGAAAAATGGAGGTACCCATCAAGTTCAGAGTGCAGATCAAAGATAATAACATCAAGAGTCATAGGCAAAGATATCTTGGTTATGGATACAAGTCAGTGATAGTTATAATACCAAAAGAAGAACAATGAATGCATGTTGCAAGGCAGTAATGTCTGAAGTGAGTGCAATGGCAACATACTTTAAAATCAATGAATAATGATGATTGTCCCATGAATAATAGAGCCCTTTGAAGCACATACAGTGACAAGAATGCACAGTGAAAATCACATGAAGATGAAATGGATGATCTTGCCCCACTGTAGTTACTTCCTATGCTTGGTGACATGTTGCATGGAAATGGAGAGATTTCAGAAGTTATTTATTTCTCTCACATGGAAAGCTATTCATTTTGTCTTTACATCTTAGCATAATATAATATATCAAGCAAAGGCAATGGTCTTTAAGACTGCTCAAAAGGGTTATGCGTGAGTTGATGAAAATTTTAGGGTTACTGATGTGTTATGTAATGTTTCTACCTCAGAGCTATAAGTAGTTGTGAAAGCATCTACTGAAGTAGAGTTTTTGTCTCTAACATTTATTTATGTGGCTTTATATTATTTTATTTGAAATAATTATATTGCTGACAATTAGCACCTTACCACTCTATACTCAAAAAAAATTCAGCTGATACTTGCACTTACCAGAAGACAGATGTATGATCTTGTTGCAGTAGATCAAGATGATGCATTGATGGTTTTTAGGTTCTCGACTGATACACATCATAAAATCACTATTTCGGAAGGTAATGATTCCTGCAATGGAAAATGGTTTTGTGTGCACTATGAGAATAATAGTGTAATATGGGAAATTGCATTCCGCATGGAGGCATTCCAATAAGGATCAGATATACCAATAAGGGAGAACTCAATGCATGCAAGATAAAATCAGGAATATGAGATATGCTACGTAGGCATTGTTTATTTTCATAAAGATGCAGAAATCAGCATGATGATATTCATTCTCATTCCAATGTGTTCATGGTTACCCATGGTGTCAACATTCCAAGACACCCACTTGATCTTCAGTGCAAGAAACGTTCCTTGTATAGAGTATGAAGGGGTTTTGGGTCTTTCAAAGGAAGGAAGTAATGTGTGCAAGTGGCTCACATTTCATGATAGAGGACTATTCATATTAAAGACAAAGGATGATAATTGGTAGTGAAACCCTTGATTTAGGGTTTTTAATTGAAAAACCTAAAATTAGAAAATCCCATCTTCATTTATGGAAAATACAGTAAAACAAATGAACTTTTCCAGTAAAACAATGAAATTACTCGCATGGCCATATTTTTTCCAAAAAACTTTGATAGATAAAATGGAACATACTAAAATCATAGCTGAGACTACAACAGAAGGCATGGTCGTGGCCTGTATTGCATGGAAATGTTTCATTTTTCTTCATGAAATATAGAAAATACAAAAGACAAAGCAAAAGAAAATAAGAAATCCCTCTCATACAGTCTCATTCATTTTATAATTTTTGCATGACCTTATCATAGCATTGAGGAAAAATTCTACAGAAGATAAAAAGAACCAAACATTTGCAGACATATGGCCGCGGCCATAAAGGAATATACAGAAAATCAAAAAGTATTCGCTTTTTTCTTACTGAGATTTCTACAAGAAGATAGGAAAAACAATCAAACAAAGAAGCTCAAACATTTTTCTTAAAATGAGCTCGGGTTCGAGCATTTTTTCCTTTGAAAATAGAAGTAAAATTACAGAAAATGCTCTCAATGGCTTACCTTGAGCTTTTTATGGCTTTTTGACAGATGAAATGCCTACAAAAAGCTTCGAGCAATCCTCCATGGCAGTGCCCCTGTGAAACCCTTGTCGACGGCAAGGCTTCTTCGAGAAGCTTCGTGCAAAATGAATGCCTTAGTTTTCTCTTGGCATAATTTTGTCACTTAGGGTTTGTATACCCTAATGTCATTGATGGAATTTTTGCCATCTTTTAAACCAAAAATCAAACAACTAATATGTGTCTATGGGTCCCCTAAGGCTTTGTGCCTTAAGCTTTTTTTTTCCTTTTGAACACTTACCTCACAAGAAATTTCCATGTGCCTAAGTCTTTTGGAGTTCCCTTTGTATGTGTTGATAAAAATAATGGTCGATGCATGAGGTTTTCATATGAACCCATGTAAAACAAGAGACTTTAAAGGTGTAATTATAAACCTTAAATTATTCTTGTTGTATTTTAAATGCAAATGAAACTAACTTGGTCGTACATGGAGAAGAGGTTGTGAGGGTCTTCTTTGTTTTGGAGAGCATATAGGATTTTTTATGAGTTAGTTGCCAACATGAGGAGAAGATGTAGGGTGTTGTTATCATCTTGTGGAGGGAACATAGGTTTTCTTAACTCCATTTAGAGTATTTTTTGAGATGTTTATGGTTTGAAAAATTCAAGCTTGACTTTTTCCACCTTTTGGAGCACATTTGGAATAGAAGCTAGATTTGTGGGTTTATTGTTTCATCTGACCCAAGATTCTTCTAGTTCCTTTTTTTGGTGGAACTACTTGAAGCTTGCTTACTTAGTCACTTTTGTAACTCATTATGGAGAGAGTTCTAATTATGAATTTTTTGGACTTAGTGACTTTTTGAGTCCTCTGACAGATTTTTGCAAAGCTTTTGTAACTCATATGGACATAAATTACAGTGCAAACCTTGGGAATCATTGAATGGAGTTATTTATGCCTTCTTACTCTTTTGCTTCATTGTGTGGAGCTTTTTGATTGACTAAATTACTTGTGAAATATTTTCATTTCCCGATAATTGTGTCTCGTATCCATCACCCTTTTTGCAAAGAATGTGTTATTGCAAGTTATAATCTAAGTCAAAAATGCAGGTTACTTTAGCTGTGAAGTTTATTTCCTCCTAGAGACTCATGCATCAGGCCTCTTTATAAAATACTTATACAAAACACATGCCAATAGGTTGTGCAAGTTTTTTTTTCTTCAAATCATTATATGCTAGTGTAGTGAAATCTATATTTCCAGTTCAATTACTAGTTAGGTGTATCACCATAGGAAGAAGCATTTACCAATTTTTGTTTTATCTTTTTTAGTTAATCCTTCTCTCTTTACCCCTCAAAAAATTATTAGTTTAGGTGATATAACCAAGTAGGAAGCCATCCTATCCAAAGGTTCATTCTCATTTTGGGTGACCCACAACCCGATTATGCTCCCATGTTTCTCTAGCTAACTGAGTTTCACAACTTCATTCAGGTGCAAGATTTAGAGATAACAGTTTTTGACATGCCTGGTGGGAATCCAAACTGGTTTTCAATTCTTTTATCCATTAATTCACTATTGTTTGGTGTTCACAACAGTTGTTTTCTGCCTTTTGAGGTGTTCAAATACATACCTAGCAGCTTTGGAGAGATTATCTACTAGTTTCAACAGTTCAAGTTCTGATATGTTTCAATTCTTTCAACAAGAAACTATGCTTTATCCCTTTTTTCCTTTTTCAAATGGATAGACATGTATGTGTTTCATGGGGATATGTCTTATCACCCTCCATCTCAAAGTAGCCAGTAGTTTCAGCATACTTCCTACCCACCCACCCCTGCACAATCATCTTGGCAGCCTTATCTTAATCAGTTCCAAAGTAATGAGAAAAATGATTTTGTAAACATCAAGAGCATTTTTCTTGACTGGACCAAGAAACTGGCTAAGATAGAGAGGTAATAGGAATATGCTTTACAGTAGGAGGAGTTGATTTACAATGCCCATTTTTATCAACAACATTTTTTGGCACAAAAACATCAATGTGAGGAAGAGTTGGCAAGGGAGGTGCTTGCCAAAGAGGCCCAATCATTTTTTTGCATGTCAGATGATTTTTAGGAGGAGGTGCTTTCAAGGTATGAATTTCCAAGTGTCAGGCAAAGTGAATCCTCTACATCTTTAAATCAAATTCCAAATTTTATAAGTTTACCTATTTTGCAAAATCCTAAGCAGTCATCTTCAATACTAGAAGACCATCATAGCCCATACTTGCAATATTTCGAGCCTGTTATCATCCATTTTTACAAAGGACCTGTTTCTTATGATAGTAGATGGTTTTCTAAGGAAAATGAGGTTTTGGGGAAGTCTAAAGAGGGCCAGTTTATAACTGATAGGCCTTCATTTGTTGAACATGAAGAAAAATCAGATCCCTTACAGGAGGTAGTTGAGCATGGTCCCCCTAAGCAGCAGGTTGTGGAGCAAAAATAATATTATGAACATCAAGTTGTCTCTTTGATGTTTAATGAGTTGCCATGTTTTGTTGAACAGGGTTAAAAGGAGCTTGCCCATATTTTCATTAGCGGCAGATCTGGAGCATCTTGAAGTTGTTCAACCATGTGATGTGTTCCTGGTTCATGAAGTTATTAATGATCTTGAACAAGAAACTTTGATTCATGAGGATCACCAAAAGGTAAAAATTAGTCTTTCCATGCAAAAAAGAAAAGAGGACTCTGAGGAAGACTTGTTTTGGGATAATCTTGATACTTTTTGTTCAAAGTTGGGTAATAAAGCAACAAAAGTTGAGGAACAGATCCATGGACAACAAGAGAAAGTGGTGGAAATAGCCATGTTTTATCTTGCATCTCAGGAAATGAAGGTTTCCAATTAGCAAGATGGGATCAAGGGGAAAGCTCATAACGATGAATCGTGTTGTCCCAACTAGTAGGTGGAGACAAATGAACATAAGGAACTTGATGAAAAAGAGGCTGATATGTTTTGGTATGATGGGCTACCTTTGTTTGTTGAACAAAATGATGATGATATTTCTTTGATAACACAAGATTTGGGACAACTACAGGATGTTCAACAGTGTGATCAGTTGCAGGTTCATGAAGCCCAATATGAGAATGATGCTTTGGCTCATGAGGTAGTTTCATTTTGGGATGATCTAAAGTCTGTTTTAGCTCATCAGGAGGCCTCTTTTTGTCAAATTTTGGCTATTGAACCAACACCAATTGAAGCTAAAGATAAAAATCAGGCTAATAAAAACAACATGATTTGGAACAACAAGAAACCAGCATAGAGAGCTCTAGATTCACACTTTCTAGAGGATGCCCAATTAGGCATCTAGCCAGAATGGAGCCTGATAAGAATATTGATATCTTGCTTGAACCCAAGCATGAAGGTACAACTAAGGAGTAGCCAACTCAAGCTACCTTTTCACCTCATAGTAGGAATGTTTACATTCCATATGAAAAGGCTAGTCATCTTGTGTATGTTCTTCAAGAGATATTGCATCTTTTTGCTATTTTTTCTCGATATTCCATTCGTTTCTAGTTGTCCTCAAGCATGGAAAACATTGTATATTGAGAAGAAAGGGTAGCTAATTTAGTCATCCTGTAAATGGTATTTTTTAATATTTGTATCTTACTATTCATATAGGGTAGGTTTCTAGGTGCAAGTTTCAATTCCCTAAGTGTTGTTCAACACGGTTAGATAGTGTTCATTCTGCATTTTTGGTGTTTTAATAAGCTTCTAGGTATCATTCACACTGCTCTATTGAGTTACAAAAGTCATAAGCCTAATTTCTGAGTGACTTTGTGCCCAATGGGAAAGCCTAGGCAACTAGTCAAGATGTCCCGCAGGCAAACATGTAGCAGATGTCGCCAAAAACGTTACCCAATTTCACTAACAGCTCAATCAGGTAGAGCTTCTCGATTTAAAATTGAAAAGAGAGGTACATTTCTTAATCCTTTCCTACATTGCATTGAAATGCATAGGTAGAAATCAAAAGATTACAGTAATAGATCATTGCATTTATACAATTGCATATAACATAAAAAATGATTTACACAAATCTTTTTGAAAAGTAATCTTTATTAATACAAAAGTGCATATTTGTGTCACACAAGCTGTGAGACTAACTCATTCAATGTAAATGAAGAAAATAATATACATTGATAGGTAAAATGGAAAATGCACATGTAGAGAAAGAGGCCAGTCATTGCCTAAATGATTGGTTCTTGGTGGGTTGTCTTGCTTCATGAGTTGCCTCGAGTTGCCTTGGGTCCACCTTAGCTCCTGTGTTGTCTTAGTCCTTGCATCTGTGAGATTAAATTTTTTTGGAGTAATGAAAAGTCTCCTATAATACATTCACAAACACCTATGAACATATAATTTGATCATCATGCACATTAAATTAGCAGGCATATCATAGATGTCTAAGAAAGCAACAAGGTTACAAAACATATCCATCATTTGCATTTTCTTGGTATAACATGTTTGCTTAGTGCATAGATACAAGTAAATTTTTTTATTATTTTTTCATCATGTTTGTAATTACAACACGTGGGATGAAATGTGGCTCCCACAAGGGTTGAGCCCATCATGCTATTATTTTGAGTTTTGACAAGATAAGCTTTTAAAGCCTATCATGAAATTGTGATGCAATCAAGGATGAATTCATCATCCATAGAAGTTAAGTTTGAATTCACTATTATCAATGATAAACAGATGCTCAATGGAACTAAAATGTCATGAAAGGAAAAATGGAGGTACCCATCAAGTTCAGAGTGCAGATTAAAGATAATAACATCAAGAGTCACAGGCAAAGATATCTTGGTTATGGATACAAGATAGTGATAGTTATAATACCTACAAAAAAAACAATGAATGCATGTTGCAAGGCAATAATGTCTTAACTGAGTACAATGGCATCATACTTTAAAATCAATGAACAATGATGATTGTCCCATGAATAATAGAGCAGTTTGAAGCACATACAGTGACAAGAATTCACAGTGAAAATCACATGAAGATGAAATGGATGATCCAGCCCCACTATAGTTACTTCCTATGCTTGGTGACACATTGCATGGAAATGAAGATATTTCAGAAGTTATTTATTTCTCTCACATGGAAAGCTCTTCATTTTATCTTTACATCTTAGCAGAATATAATATATCAAGCAAAGGCAATGGCCTTTAAGACTGCTCAAAAGGATTTTGCATGAGTTGCTGAAAATTTTAGGGTTATTGATGTGTTATGTAATGTTTTTGCCTCAGAGCTATAAGTAGTTGTGAAAGCATCCAGTGAAGCAGATTTTTTGTCTCTAACATTTATTTCTATGGCTTTATATTGTTTTCTTCAAAATAATTATATTGCTGACAGTTAGCACCCTACCACTCTATACTTAAAATTATTTCAACTGATACTTGCTCTTACCAGAAGATAAACATATGATCTTGTTGCAGTAGATCAAGATGATGCATTGATGGTTTTTAGGTTCTCGACTGATACAAGTCATAAAATCACTATTTGGGAAGGTAATGATTCCTACAATGGCAAATGGTTGGGTGTGCACTATGAGAATAATAGTGTGATATGGGAAACTACATTCTGCATGGAGGCATTCCAATAAGGATCAGATATACCAATAAGGGGGAACTCAATGCGTGCAAGATAAAATCAGGAATATGAGATATGCAATGCAGGCATTGTTTCTTTTCATTAAGATGCAAAAATTAGCATGATGATATTCATTCTCGTTCCAATGTGTTCATGGTTACCCATGGTGTTGACATTCCAAGACACCCACTTGATCTTCAGTGCAACAAAGGTTCCTTGTATAGAGCATGAAAGGGTTTTGGGTCTTTCCAAGGAAGGAAGTAACGTGTGCAAGTGGCTCACATTTCATGATAGAGGATTGTTCATATTAAAGACAAAGGATGATAATCAGTAGTGAAATCCTTGATTTAGGGTTTTGAATTGAAAAAACTAAAATTAGAAAATCCCATCTTCATTTATGGAAAATACAGTAAAACAAATGAAATTTTCCAGTAAAATAATGAAAGTACCTGCATGGCCATATTTTTTCCAAAAAACTTTGATAGATAAAATAAAACATATTGAAAGCATAGCTAAGACTACAATAGAAGGCATGGTCATGGCCTGTATTGCATGGAAATGTTTCATTTTTCTTCATGAAATAAAAAAAATAAGAAAACCCTCTCATGGAGTCTCATTCATATTATAATGTGTGCATGACCTTATCATAGCATTGAGGAAAAATTCTACAGAAGATAAAAAGAACCAAACATATACAGACATATGGTCATTGCTATAAAGGAATACATAGAAAATCAAAAAGTATTCATCTTTTTCTTACTGAGATTTCTACAAGAAGATAGGAAAAACAATCAAACAGAGAAACTCAAACATTTTTTTGCAAATGAGATCGAGTTCGAGCATTTTTTCCTTCGAAAACAGAAGTAAAATTACAGGAAATGATCACAATGGATTACCTTGAGATTTTTATGGCTTTTTGACAGATGAAATGCCTACAGAAAGCTTCGAGCAATCCTCCATGGTGGTGCCCCTACGAAACCCTTGTCAGCTTCAAGGCTTCTCCAAGAAGCTTCATGCAAAATGAATGCCTTATTTTTCTCTTTCCATCGTTTTGTCACTTAGGGTTTGTATACCCTAATGTCATCGATGGAATTTTTTCCATCTTTTAAACCAAAAATCAAACAACTAATATGTGCTTGGGGGTCCCCTAAGGCTTTGTGCCTTAAGCTTTTTTTTAGCCTTTTGAACACTTACCTCACAAGCAATTTCCATGTGCCTAAGTCTTTTGGAGTTCCCTTTGTATGTGTTGATAAACATAATAGTCGATGTATGAGGTTTGCATATGCACCCATGTAAAACAGGAGACTTTAAAGGTGTAATTATAAACCTTAAAGTCTTCTTGTTGTATTTTAAATGCAAATGAAACTAACTTGATCGTATATGAAGAAGAGGTTGTGAGGGTCTTCTTTGTTTTGGAGAGCATATAGGAGTTGTTATGAGTTAGTTGCCAACATGAGGAGAAGATGTAGGGTGTTGTTATCATCTTGTGGAGGGAATATAGGTTTTCTTAACTTCATTTAGAGTATTTTTTGAGATGTTTATGGTTTGACAAAGTCAAGCTTGACTTTTTCCACCTTTTGGGGCACATTTGGAGTAGATCTAGAAGCTAGATTTGTGGGTTTATTGTTACATCCGACCCAAGATGCTTCTAGTTCTTTTTTTGGTGGAACTGCTTGAAGCTTACTTACTTAGTCACTTTTGTAACTCATTATGGAGAGAGTTCTAATTATCAGTTTTTGGACTTAGTGACTTTTGGAGTCCTTTGTCAAATTTTTGCAAACTTTTGTAACTCATATAGACATGAAATACAGTAAGAACCTTGGGAATCATTGAATGGAGTTATTTTTTCCTTCTTACTCTTTTGCTTCATTGTGTGCAACTTTTTGATTGACTAAATTACTTGTGAAATATTTTTGTTTCCTGATAATTGTGTCTCATATCTAGCACCCTTTTTCCAAAGAATGTGTTATTGCAGATTATAATCTGAGTCAGAAATGTAGGTTACTTTAGCTCTGAAGTTTATTTCCTCCTAGAGACACATTCATTAGGCCTCTTTATAAAATACTTATGCAAAACACATGTCGATAGGTTTTGCAAGTTTTTTTCTTCAAATCATTGTGTGCAAGTGTACTGAAATCTATATTTCCAATTCAATTACTAGTTAGGTGTATCACCATAGGAATTAGCATTTACCAATTTTTGTTTTTTCATTTTTAGTTAATCCTTCTCTATTTTCCCCTCAAAAGATCAGTAGTTTAGGTGATACACCAGCTAGGAAGTTGGCCTATCTAGAGGTTCATTCTCATTTTGGGTGACCCACAACCCGAGAACGCTCCCATGTTTCTCTAGCTAACTGAGTTTCACAACTCAGTTCAGGTGCAAGATTTAGAGATCAAAAAAACACCACCAGTCAATATCAAAAAATGGCCAGTTTAGGGAGGAACGCATAACATAACCATAACCATAGAACTACCATAATTAATCAAAAACATAAGATTACTACTAGATTACTTAAAGTTGTGAAGACCATTAATCAAGTCCACCATATGCCAGCAAGTCCTAAACCATAACAAAGCTATTTGGAAATAACAGTCTGAAAAATAAAAGTAAGAAGACAAAAAAGGCATAGCAATCATTAAATAGAAATAAAAGAGAAATCCATTACTCGGAATTTTCAAACAAGTCCTAGTAGTCACCAATTAGGGAGATATACTCCCTCCAATTAGGTTCCTTTGTTTCATCAAGTTCCTTCAATTCATCCATCTTTACCAAATTTTTTAGCTTCTTGGTGATCTTAGTTTGTCTGTACACCACACCAACCATCACTCTACGCATAAGACCAATAGTCACCTTCATCAGCATGACCAAATATTTTTCCATGTCATCCATTTGTTCCTGCATATATGTTAGTCTTCTTTTCATATAATCCATGCCAAAATTATCAACAAAATTTTCATTACCAGTATTCCCAGTATCTGTAGCTGTCAAGGTTTCATTCTTTTGGTCTTCCTTCATTTTAGTATGCTCCTCCTCATTATCTTCAGACTCCTCTTTCATTTCCTCTTCACCCATTTCATAAGAATTATCCTCAAACTCTGTCCCATCACTTTCCTCATCTACCTGGGCTTCAAACTCTTCAACTTCCAACTCTTCCTCCTCATTTGCAAAGACTTTCTATTTCCCCTTCATATCCTTAGGAGTAGCCTTTGAGGTGTGTAGACCTACGACTTCCACTACCTTGACCCTACTTCATTTCCTTCAAATCCTTAGAATTCATTCCCTCCTTATCTTCACTGACAGTTATGACTTCACTTTGGGCATCCAGGTTTTTTTATATCTTCTTAGACTTAGGCAATTCCAGGAGGAGAGGGGAATTTTTACGCTTCTCTGAAGTTGCTTTCACCAACTCAGACTCTAAGGATCTTTTAGCAAAAAAATTCAGACCCACATGGGTTGATGGATTTGAGCATTTAGCAACAAGGGAAGGGATTTTAGCATGGGTTAACACCTTTCTAGCAGCATCAATGGGAGGCGGTCTAGGATTTGGCTCCACAACAAGGTTAGCATCCTCTAGGGGTTCAACATTATCACCTTCATTACAGTTTTCATTATCAATTCTTGCAACAAGAGGATTTCCATGAGGGTTCAATGCTAAAGCATACTTGTTAAGAGAAAGCATCAAACCTTGATGCAGGGGAGGGCTCACACCTTTCTCAATATTCATTTATAGGGAGGAGAGTAATAAAAGGGAAAATTGATTTTTTTATTATGCCTAATATGATTTAATAATAGAAAATGATACGCATGCACAGTCATGTATCCTCCTTCCAGTGTGAAATACCTCATCACAAACATACTCATCAGGGCGTAGTGAGGTGGAAGCTCAAGACACACATACCTATTTTGAAAATGTGTCAAATTATCACCATCATGAAGAAATTTGTCCACATACAGCTGGTAGTCAGCCCTACTCTTCTTTGCCACCTTGATACCCTAATTCTACAAACTATTAGCTTCCACTATAAACCTTGATGTCACCTCGAATTTCACTACCCTGATTACCACATTCCCCTTCCTCAATGAGTTTGTAAATTTAACAGTAAGACTTTCATTATAGCCCTTCAAAGATTCAAAAAAGGGGGCCATTCCCGCTCTCTCAAACAATCTCCATAAGTCCACATTTTGGTTTAGCACCTGGCAATTCGAAGGCTTTATGCACTTCCTCAACCCACCCATCTTAGCACTCTGCAAGTTTTTCTTATTCTGTAAGTTTTTCTTCAAAACGACACACTTCTTCGACTCCTTACTAGACTTGCAGAAGGTGCTAATACACATAGTTTGAAAGAAAACACTTAAGGAGGTAATCAAGAACTTTCTTTTAGAGGAAGCCAAATACATAATTCCCAGAGCTAAGAGGTCATTATTATTATTGAAAATAATAAAATTCTCTTTATTAATCAAATATTGCAACTCATCACAAAATCGGTTGGAGATGACATTAGGCTTATTGGCACACTTGGAATTGACACCCTTCATCAACTTGGTTATAACCATGTGATCTTTAATCTTCTCGGGAAGGAAATAATAATTATCTTTACCTCTTGAGGAGATCCTCAAGATTCACTCTGTACCACTTACCTCATCATTATTCTACATTCTCTTAATATGGCTAAATGTCCAATGCATTCCCTACCACTTGAAACCATCATCTTTATAAGGGTAAGTGCATGGATCTGTGACCTAATTTTGGCTCTTAAGATGCCACTTTTTTTCTAAAATCAGCAAAATCTAATTTGCACGAGAAAATGAAGATAGTTACAATCAAAATTTCAAGATGCAGCAAGAACAAAAGTTGAAGTGCTCTGAATCTAGTTTCTAAGCTACTATTTTAAAAAAAAATTAAAGAATATTAATGGTCTCAAAAAAGGGGGGGTGAAATAGGTCATATTTTTATTAAAAAAAAAATAGCATACCACCTGAGGGCTCCCCCCTTTTTTATTAACATTTTTTTACAATTTCAAAAATCCCAATAGTGAGAAATTAACTAACACCATGTAGTTTATCCTCGTTCTTTTGGATAATTTTTTTAATGAATATATAATATTTTATGAATTTTCAAAGTAGACACATCCTAAAAAGTTGAAATTTGAGCGTGCTCCCCACTAATTTTTTTGAAAACTAATCAAAAATTGATTTTTTTCATCATGTGTAGAATGGAGTCTAGATTCAAAAAATGTAATTTTCTTCGAGTTTCGATGAATGAGTAAAAATCTATCCTAAAACTAGCACATGTTGGTTTTTGACTAAAAACGAAGGCATTTACAATAGAAGCCATGGATCAAAACCTTAACTAAATCAAAAATGAAAAAAGAATTATATATTTAGATAACTAAGAGAGAGGTTAATGCTATCACAATTTTTTTATAAACTCATTCAAAGACGTGCAAATGAGTCAGGGAGAACGAACGAAAATATGAGGAAATTTGGTACCCTTTCAAAAAATCACGTCTTTTTCATGAAATGGTTGTCCAAACCTTTGGGTCAGATGACCAATGCAAAATCCAACCCATTGGATTGGTATTTCCCAATGCAACCTATTTGGCGCATGCCAAATTTGGCGCTCGCCAAATGTCATTCATGACTTTTGGAATGCATTTTTCTTAACTCTTTGATTTTCTCTTTCTCTATCAAGGAAACTATATACATGAAATAAATATTTAAGTATAAGTTGACATTTACATATGGAAATTTACTTTCTTATACTTTAAGTTATATTTCATGTATATATGCAGGATGCTTGAGAGTGGTTTCAAATCTCTAGGAGTTATAATGCAAATTTTAGTTTTTGGAAGATCTTAAAAATTTCAGACTTAGTCAAATTTCAGTAATCAGCATGTCAAATTTCAATAATCATGAGGTTAAATTTCATCTTTCTCTCTCTATCTCACTCATTTTCACCTCTTATTCTCTAGACCTCTCTCTCTCACTCACTATCTCCACCCCTTTATCTGACAATCTCTCCCTTGAGCTCAAGAACTACATCTCTACATGTCCATCTCCAGGGAAAACTTTAGTGGCAAATCTTCGTCAATTGGCGAATAATTGAAATCAAGACCTCCATAAATGGTGAATAGTACAAGCTAAAAAGGATGCTGAATCGCCAGGTTTTTACAAAATATTAATTTTATCTCGATTAATTTGCCTATGCATTATTTTTTAAACGATGCATCATTGGAACTGATTTGCCAATAGTTTATACTGTAATTACAAATATTAATTATATTTGCTAGTAATATTATATTCCTACCATTAATTTTGGGGCAATATCGCCACTAATAATAAATTACCATTTCATTTTAGGGATATTTTAGCCTTGAATAGGTTTTTTATTTATTGCCATCGATTAAATTTTTAATCAGATGGTTGTAGGTTGATTATGTGATTTTATATGCATGTGCATTTTAAAAGGATTGTTGAGGTCTGGAATTTGTTTTGGTAATCATGTGGCCCAAAACAAATTTCGAGCCTCAACAAGCTTTTTAAAAGGAACGTGCATATAAAGTCACAAAATTAACCTCTAGCCATCCAATTAAAAAGCTAATCGATGGTAAAAAATTCACGTTTCATAGTCTTTTTTTTAAAGTGAGAATTAAAAAATGCTTAATCTGTGTGTGCTCCAATGCATTTTTGATAGTGAATTTATGCTTGGTGGCAAGGGGCTCTGCCCCTCAACCCCGTCGATATCGTGACAGGAGCGCTTCGGGTATGTTGTCCCTAGACCCCGCGAGGGGGCATTGCCCCCTTGACCCCGCCAGTGGCTGTCGCCCCTGGGCCCCTACTTCAATATTACAAAAACCAAAAAAAATATGGGGGAACTACGCTGACCAACTATGCAATTTTTTAAAGGAGAGATTCACCATTGTAATTAATATTTTTAGTGATTATTCGCTAGGATTTGCCACTGTGATTATTATTTTTACCAAATATTCATTAATGTTTTCCAGGATTTTACAAAAAAATTTAATATTGTGCATAGATTCGCCAAGAAAATTAGTAATTTTTTTCAAATAAAAGGAAATATTTGCCAATATTTTACACCTTTTCTGAGGGGGGGTTTCTTAAATTTATCCCTGTCCATCTCTCTCTCCTTCCCTCTCCAATATCTATCTCCCTCCCTCCTTCCCTCTCTACATTTCTCTATCTCCCCTCCCTCTCCTTTTATCTTTATATATCTCTCTTTATTCTCTATATCACCTCTCTCTATACCTACCTATCCCTATCTCCCTTTGTCTCCCCTCTTTCTCTCTCTCTCCACTTCCCTGGGTGATCCCACAAAGCTAGTTTACAATTTCTAAGAGGAACTGATTTTTGCTGAAATCACATATTTTTAGAAAATATAATGATTTGAGCCTTTAAAATTTCCATTTTAAGGATTCCAATTGAAGATGGTTTGATCAAACCACCTTAGATCAAACCCCCTTGGATAGAACCTCGCTAGTTTTAAACCATACCTATAAATGAGTCTCCTTTACACCTATCAAAATGCTGATAAAAAATCACTTTTGATTTACCTTTTGGGGGATCAAATGAATTCATTTAAAATTTATTTCAAATGATTATGGTAGTCCTCGAAATGAGCTATCCCACGAATATAATTTTAATATGTTTTGGTTTTATTATGTATGTGTTTTTTTAGTTTTATTAAACATAGGTTTTTCACCAAAAATCAATCTCGTTGTTTTGCACATATGGAAAAATAGAAAATTATCAAAATAATTTTTATGTTTGTGTTGGGTATTGATGTTCTTGATTCATTAAAAAAAAAAAAAAAAATTTGATACATACAAAAAACGTTATGTTGTATACAGTCCGCCTATGTCTGAATTGCAATTGGTTTGACTTTGAAACTCTATTAAGGAAAAAATATTCAATAAAAAACTATGAAACTAAATTAAAGTGTTAGATATCGTAGTTACAAATCTAAATTCAAAAAAGATAGAATTTTATCCTTCATACAAAAAAATTTATGTTGTATACGGCGAGCGTCACTTTTTAAAAATGTTGTTCTCTGAAAAAAACTAGTTTTTGTGGGAGATGGAAAAAGAAGTGCAATCTTATTCCAAAAATTTTGAAAAAAATATTTCTAGAATCTACAGAAAAAATGTGATGAGACTCTAGTTTGAATCATCTTCAAATTCCTCATGGTTCAGCCACTATAGGTGCTTGAATGTGAAGATTTAGTTAAAAATAATAATTCCAGTGTCCAGTTTGGCCAAAAATTGTAAACCATTATTGTGGGATCACCCCCCTCTCTAATCTCTATCTCGCCATTCTCTCTCTCCTTCCCTCTCTAGTTCTCACTATCTCACTTCTCTCTCCTTCTCTCCCTCTCTATTTTTTTCTATCTCCCCATCTCTCTCCTTCCCTTTCTACTTCTCTCTATCTCACTTCTCTTTCTCCCCCTCTCTCTCTCCCTCTCTCTTCCTTTCACCCACCTTTTCTCTCTACTTCTCGCTATCTAACCTATCCCTCTATACATCTTTCTCTCTCCCCCTCCTTCCCTCTCAATCTCTCCACCTTCCTCCTTACCTCTCTACTTTTCTCTCCATCACATATCTCACTTCTCTCTCTCCCCTTCCCTCTCTACTCTCTTTCTCTCTATTTCACCTCTCTCTCACTACCTATCCCTCCCTCCTCTCTCTTATCTCTCTCACCTCTCTCTCTCTATATCCCTACCTCTTCCTCCCTCTCTCCTTCCCTCTATACTTATCTTTATCTCCTCATCCCTCTATCTACCTAGACCTCTCTTTATTTTTGTCTCACCTATCTCTCCATCCTACCTTTCCCTATATCTCTCCTTTCATATCTACTTATCTCTACCTAGTTGTCCATCTATAACTATTTCTCTCTCCCTCCTTGCCTCCTCTCTCTCAATATCTCCACCTTATTTCCCTCTCTACTTCTCTCTCTATCTCTCTCCTCCCTCTCTACTCTTTCTATCTCTCCCTCCCTCTTTCTATCTCTCATCTCTCCCTCTCCCTCTTTCTATCTCTCATTGCCCTCTCTCTACCTATCTATCTCTCCTATCTATCACAACCATCCATCTTTACCTATCCCTCCCTCCTCTCTCTCTTCCACTGAACTTCACTCTACATCTCTCTATCTAACCTACCCCTATATACCTCTTTCTCTCTCCCTCTCTCTTTCCCTCTCTCAATCTCTCTACCTTCCTCCTTATGTATCTACTTCTCTCTATAACCTCTCTCTCTCTCCCCCTTCCCTCTTTACTTTCTTTGTATCTATCTCACCTCTCTCTCATTAAATATCCCTCCCTCCCTACCTACCTCTTCTTCCCTCTCTCATCCCCTCTCTACTTCCCTTTATCTCCCCCTCCCTCTCCATACCTACCTCTCTCTCTTTATGGCACTCTCTCGCCTCTCTCTCTAAATCCTTATCTATCCCTCGATCCCTACCTCTCCATCCATCTCTCCTTCCCTCTCTACTTCTCTATATCTCCCCTTCCTCTCTCTACCTACCTCTCTCTCTCCATCCCTACCTCTCCCTTCATCTCTCCTTCCCTCTCTACTTCTATCTACCTACCTAACCCTCTATACCTCATTCTCTCTCTCTCTCCCTCTCTCCCTCCTTCCCTCTCTCAATCTCTCCACCTTCCTTCTTCTCTCTCTAACTTCTCCCTCCCTTCCCCTCTCTCCTTCCCTCTATAATCTATCTTTATCTCAACTCTCTCTACCTACATATCTCTCTCTCTCTCTGATATCTCTATCTCTCTCCCCTTTATCCTTAACCCTTAAACCCTAAACCCTGAATACCCTCTACCCTATATCTCTCTCTCTCTCTCTCTCTCTCTCTCTCTCTCTCTCTCTCTCTCTCTCTCTCTCTCTCTCAATTCTCTCCCATCTACCCCCTCTCCATCTCTCAAGTCTCTCCCTCACTCACTCACTCACTCATGTGTCTCTTCACTCTACCCTTAGCCCTCTACCCTTAACCCTTAAACCCTCTACCATCTATCTCTCTCCCACTCGCTCCCTCTCTCTCTCTCTAACCCTCTACCCTCTATCTCTCTCCCACTCCCTCCCTCTCTCTCTCAAGACTCTCCCTCCTACCCTCTCTCCCTCTCTCTCACTCACTACCCTCTCTCTCTCCCCTCTACCATTAACCATAAACCCTAAACCCTTAACCCTTAAACCCTAAACCTTCTACCCTCTACCCTTAACCCTCCCTCCCTCTATCTCTCTCCCACTCTCTCCATATCTCTCTCTCAACCCTCTCCCTCCTACCCCCTCTCCCTTTATCACGTCTCTCTCTCTTAGTCACTCCCTTTGTCTCTCTCCTGAGAGAGTGAGAGGGGGTAGGAGGGATATACTTAATAGAGAGATGGGGGAGGGAGTTGGAGAGAGATAGAGGGAGGCATGGTTAAGGGTACAGGGTACAGGGTTTAAGGGTTTAAGGGTTTAGGGTTTATGATTAAGGGTAGAGGGGAGAGAGATAGAGGGAGTGACTAAGAAAGAGATACCTAAGAGAGGGATAGGGGGTAGGAGTGAGAGGTTTGAGAGAGAGAGAGAGAGGAAGGGAGGGAGTGGGAGAGAGATAGAGGGAGGTAGGGTTAAGGGTATAGGTTAGAGGGTTTAGGGTTTAAGGGTTAAGGGTTTAGGGTTTAGGTTTAAGGGTTTAATGGTTTAGGGTTTAAGGGTTAAGGGTAGAGGATTAAGGGTTAAGGGTAGAGGGTAGAGAGATAGAGGGAGTGCATGAGAGAGAGAGATCTAAGAGAGGGGGAGGTGGTAGGAGGGAGAGACTTGAGAGAGGGATGGAGGAGTGGGAGAGAGGTAGAGGGAGGGAGTGTTAAGTGTAGAGGGTAGAGGGTTTAAGGGTTTAGTGTTTAAAGGTTAAGGGTTTAGGGTTTAGGGTTAAGGGTAAAGGGGAGAGATAGAGGGAGTGACTGAGAGAGAGAGCAACCTAGAGAGAGAGAGGGGGTAGGAGGGAGATTTTAGAGAGAGGAGAGTGGAAGATAAAAGGAGTATAGGGTAGATGGTTTAGGGTTAAGGGTGGGGGGGAGAGAGATGGGAGTTAGTGAGAGAGAGACTTGAGAGAAGGAGAGGGGTGGGAGGAGG
Source organism: Sequoiadendron giganteum (assembly GCA_007115665.2). NCBI lineage: Eukaryota > Viridiplantae > Streptophyta > Pinopsida > Cupressales > Cupressaceae > Sequoiadendron > Sequoiadendron giganteum. Next base: position 95,861,703 of record CM021100.1, read on the forward strand.
CTTGAGAGAGGGAGAGGAGATACAAAGACTATCCCTCATCCCCCTCTCTCTCTCTCTCCCCTCTACCCTTAACCCTAAACCCTTAAACCCTCTATCATCTACCATCTACCCTCTATCTATCTCCCATTCCCTCCCTCCCTCTCTCTCTCTATCAAGTCTCTCCCTCCTACCCCCTCTCCCTCTGGTAGGTCTCTCTCTCACACACACTCACTCACTCCCTCAATCTCTCTCGCCTCTACCCTAAACCCTACCCATTCTCTCTCCCACTCCCTCCCTCTCTCTCTCACTCCTCTATCTCTCTCCTCTCCCCTTAACCCATTAAACCATCTACCCTCTATCTATCTCCAACTCCCTCCCTCCCTCCCTCCCTCCCTCCCTCTCTCTCAAGTCTCTCCCTCCTACCCTCTCTCCCTCTCTCAGGTATCTCTCTCACTAACTCACTCCTTCTTTCTCTCTCCCCTCTACATTTAACCTTCTACCCTATATATCTCTCCCACTCCCTCCCTCTCTCTCTCCCTCCCTCTATCTCTCTCCCCTTTACCCTTAACCCTAAGCCCTAAACCCTAAACCCTTAAACCCTCTACCCTATACATTAAACCCTTAACCCTCAATTCTCAACCCTCAAACCTTAATCCCTTAATCCTCAACCCTTAAACCCTAAACCCTTTACCCTTATACCCTCTACCTTATACATTAGACCCTCAACCCTAATCCTTCAACCATATACCCTTAAACCTATACCCTAAACCCTCTACCCTCAACCCTAAATCCTCAACCCTAAACACTTAAACTCTAAACTATTAACCTTCTACTCTCTACTCTCAACCCAAAACCATCTACCCTATATCATATACATTGGATCTTCAACCCTCATATATCTCTATCCATCCCTCCTCTTCTCTCCTTCTCTATCTCACTTATCTCTCCATCTCTCCCTTCATCCTTCCCTCCCTCTACCCTAATCCCTCAATCATATACCCTCAACCCTTGAACCCTTAAACACTCAACCCTCAACCCAATACCCTCCACCCTAAACCCAATACCATCTACCATCAACCATATACCCTCAACCCTTAAACCCTTAAACCCAAGTAAACTCTCTACCCTAATCCCTCAACCCTTAAACCCTCTACCCTCTACCCTCTACCCTCTACCCTCTACCCCTATACCCTCTACCCTATACCCTCTAGCCTCAACCTTAAACCTTCAACCCTCAACCCTCAACCCTCAACCCTCAACCCTCAACCCTCAAACCCTAAACCCTTAAACCCTCTACCCTCTACCCTATACATTAAACTCTCAATTCTCAACCCTTAACCTGTAATCCCTCAACCCTAGGTAGGTAGGGAAACATAGGTGAGATACAAAGTGATGAAGGGAGAGGTAGGTAAACAAAGGGATAGGGGAGATAAATATAGGTAGAGAGGGAAGGAGACGTAGAGAGAGGAGAGATGGAGAGAATTAGAGAGGAGAGGGAGGGATAGGTAGGGAGGAGATAGAGGTGAGTGTGTGTGTGTGCGAGAGAGAGAGAGAGGGGGGGTTAGAGAGAGGTAGAGGGAGGGAGAGGAGAGATAGATTTTAGAGAGGGAAAGAGGTAGGGGGAGACACGGTTGAGATATAGAGTGATGGAGGGAGAGGTGATTAAAGAGAGGGAGACGGGAGATAAAGATAAATAGAGAGGGAAGGAGTGTTCGTAACACAAGGGAAACAACTGAGAGGGGAAGGGATGAATTAGTTGTCATAGAGTTTCAAACTTATTAAACTTATTAACCTTTATTCTCAAATCTAATTAATAATAGTGAAAGCATGAATCAACAACACATCAGAAACATACATAACACCAAGATTTTTGCGTGGAAACCTTGTTAGGGGAAAAACCATGGTGGAGGTTAATCCACAAGCTATACCCTATTAAAATTATAAGAAAAATATATGAGGAATACACCCACATTCAGGCACACTGCCTAGAGATCACTACTCAAAGGAAGGCTCACTATCTTACATAAAACATTCAGATTAAATCCATCTAAAGAATTTGAACTAAGAAAGTAGCATCTGCTAATGCTTGAGTACAATTTTGGTTAAGAACATGAACACTTCTTCACTATCTTTCACTCTCCTTCACACTTTGCTCTGCCTTTGAATGATCTGAACCATTTTTGCAAATAGCACTCTCACCCTTCGCACAACACACACCACACATGCTTCCCAAATGAAGAAACAATCACTTATATATATCTGCAACATGAAATTACATTTTTTTATGTTGGGTTTAACAAAATAATAGAATGAATGCAAAGTGTTGGCCCAAAACAATGAAGATTATCAATGCGCATCAACCAAGGTTGGACACAACATAGTAGAGACCCAAAATAATGTTCTCAAACACAAAACACCTTCAAATATTCTTCCTCAAAGATCCACAACACACTTTAAACACCTTGTCGGCCATGAACATGAAAAACATGAACACACAAGAGAAAATTTTGGATCGCGAGCACAATCATCAATGCGGACATGCAAAATAGATAGAACATGATCTAGAAACATCCACGAACACCATGAGAACATATGCAACAGCTCAAATTACTAGAATCACATTATCTTCTTCCATGAACACCATTTGCAGTAACAAAATAGCTGTCAGAACACATAAACTTATAACTTCCTAAAATATTCATGCGCACCTCTGAAACTTTCAAAGTAGAAACTAGATAGGTGTGAAAAAAAACCCTTTAATCCAAAACATCTCGCTATCAACATACTGAACTTTCTACCATACTGATCTTCACTACTTCACAGATAACCTATAACATATTTTATTACAACTTTCTCAATATCCTTGACATATACAGTCTTAAAGGAATTAATGCTAATATTTTTGACATCAATGACAACCTAATATCAGAAAATTGACCACAACATCCAAAAATCTCCCTCTTTGGCATTGATGGAAATACATGATGTGAAAAACACACCATCAACGCAACTAACAATCTCCCCTTTTTACATTTCTCTTCTCCCCAATAGTTCTCCAAGAGTTTTTCACATTATTCTTCTCCCCCTTTGACATCAATTGAAAAGGTACACAAGATCTTAACCACATATCTAAATCATCTGACAACTCCCCCTGAGTAGAAGCCACCACAACATCAATCTGAATCAAGATATGATTGTGAACGCACAGACTGATGCAAAGACTATGCATCTTAGTTTTGATTAGGAGGGGTAATCACCCCTAGCTTCCCTTTGAGATACTCAAAAGTATCCCTGGGCAAAGGCTTAGTAAAGATGTCTACAATCTATTCCTTAGTAGGCACATACTCCAGTCTGACTTCCTTATCACTCTCTTTATCTCTCAAAAAGTGGTACTTGATAGATATATGCTTGGTCTTTGAATGCAGCACCGGATTCTTAGAAATGTTTATAGCATTTAAGTAATCACACAATATGGTAATAGGTTCATCATACACAACTCTGATATCTTTCAACATCTACTTCATCCACAATACTTGAGTATAATTGTTAGCAACAGCAATATATTTTGCCTCTACAATAGACAAAGAAATGAAATTATGCTTTTTGCTTAACCATGAAATCAGCTTCTTTCCCAAGAAAAATGTACCACCACTAGTACTTTTCATGTCATTCACATCTCCTACCCAATCAGCATCAGTAAAGGCACTTAAAGTAAGATCATCATCTCTAGGATACCACAGGCCAAAATCAACTATTCCCTTCAAGTCTCTAAAAATTCTCTTCACAACAATCACATGAGACTCCTTAGGATCGGCTTGAAATCTAGCAACAATGCATATAGAATTCATGATATCAGGTATAGTTTGAGTCAAATACAACAATCCACCAATCATTCATCTATATCTAGTTGGATTTGTCTTAGGAGAATCATCATCTTGTGTCAACCTACATCCAGTCACCATGGGTGTACCGACTAGTTTTGAATCTTCCATACCAAACTACTTTAATAGTTCTCTCACATACGTGGACTGAGATATAAAGATCCCTTTATTTATCTAAGTAATTTTCAATCCCAAAAGTAATTTCAACTCTCCAATCATTGACATCTCAAACTCATTTTGCATCTCATTAGAAAACTCCATGCACAAACCATCATCTCCTCCAAAAATGATATCATCAACAAAGACTTCCACAAACAAATTTTTATCATCATCAATCTTGAAATATAGATTACTATCAGCAGCACCTTTGTTAAATCCAAGATTCAGCAAGTATTTATCCAATCTAGCATACCAAGCTCTAGGGGCTTGCTTGAGTTCATATAATGCTTTCTTCAACCGAAAAACATATCTCCCTGATCAGTCAATTGAAATACATCAAGCTGCTCAATATACACCTCTTCCTCTGATTCACCATTTAGAAATACTGACTTGACATCCATCTGATAAACTTTGTAGTTTTTGTAAGCAACATAAACAAGAAATAGTCTCACAGCTTCAATTCTAGCAATAGGAGCAAAATTTTCTTCAAATTCAATTCCTCCCATTTGAGAGTATCCTTTGCATACCAGTCTAGCTTTTTTCTGATAACTTCACCTTGTTCATTCAATTTGTTTCTAAAGACCCATTTAGTTCCAATTACATTTTTGTCTTTAGGTCTAGGAACAAGAATCCATTTATTATTCTTCTCAATTTATCGTAGTTCTTTCATTGCTTCAATCCAATGTCCTTATTTGCATGCTTCAATGACATTACTTGCTCATCCTTTGAAATTAAACAGTATACTTCTGCAATTCTTCTCCTAGTCTCGAAACCTTATTCGTATCTCCTATAATCTAATTTTCTGAATGATTTAATCTCACATACCTTGGAGTCTTAGAGTGTTCTTGAATTTCAAGCTCTTGTGGTCTCTCTTATGTACTTTCACTACTCTCTCCTTCTTCTTGATCTTCTTGATTCATCAGAATGATATAAACTTGATTTGAAGTCCGAATCTTGTTTGTATTGTCATTTTAATCATCAAAATCATATCCACAGGTTCTGGAGGGTCTAGTAATGTCTTCATCAACCTTAACATTTTCACTTTCAACCATTTTATTCAATCTCTTGTTGTAGCATCCATAGGTCTTGCTCTTAGTAGAATAACCAAGAAATATTCCTAAATCACTTCTAGCATCAAAATTTCCTATATCTTCATCTCTCCTAATATAGCATTTTCTCCCAAAGATTTTGAAATATCTAATAGTAGGCTTATGACCAAACCATAGCTCAAAAGGAGTCTTACCAATATTACCTTTGATTTGTACCCAATTAAGGATATAAACAGCAGTACTTATAGCTTATCTTCAATGGATATAAGGGACATTTCCTTCCAACATCATAGTTCTAGTAGCATCTTGAACTGTCCTATTTTTCCTTTCCACAACTCCATTTTGTTGAGGGGTTCGTGGTACAGATAATTATCTCTTTATCCCATGTTCTTCACAAAAAGAATTAAACTCACTGGAAGTAATTTCACCACCTTTATCTAATCTCAAACAGTTAATCTTCAGACATGTCCCTATCTCAACCATAGCCTTAAAGATCTTGAACTTTTCTAGGGCTTCAAATTTCTCCCTTAAGAAAGTAACCCACATCATCCTAGAGTAATCATCAATAAGCAACATGAAGTACCTGTAACCTTGTAGACTTATGATTCTAGCAGAACCACACAAGTCAGTATGCACAAGCTCCAACAATTCATTTGAACAATGTTGTTTGCTCCGAAATGAAATTCTAGTTTTTTTTCCTAACTGACATTCTTTGCATATGGTATTAGTAGGCTTCACCAACTTAAGAAGATCTCTCACAGCCTATGAGGAACTTATCTTGATAATATTTTCAAAGTTTACATGACATATTCTTCTATGCCATAACCAACTTTCATCAACTTGAGCAATCAGACAACTTTTACTAGCAGCATTCAAATGAAAGATGTTACCTTTTTGTTTTACTACTTGAAGCAATCACATTTCCAGAACTTCACAATATGCTACATTTTCCATCTTTGAATTGAATATTGTATCCCTTATCAATCATATGTCCAACACTCAGAAGATTATGCTTCAAATTTTCAACAACATCATCAGTATTATTCTTACCATCAAAATAAATACCTCTACCACAGATTATACCACCATTTTTATCACCAAATATTACAACACCGCCATAATACTTCTCCAAGCTTACAAATTTACTCTTATCACCTGTCATGTGATGTGAGCATCCACTTTCAATTACCCATTCATCTTTTTCTTCAACTCGAATAGCTAGAGCTTTCTCCACATTTGTACAACTAGCAGATTCAGTAGACACAACATTATTTTCCTTGATAGCAATAAATACAAACTCCTCTTCACTTACATTCCCTTTTTCATATTCATCATCTATCACACCTTCATCGGCAGCATAATAACACTTCTTTTGAAATTTAGGCTTGTAAGGTCTTGGCTTAGGAACTCTTTTTGGACACCTTGATGCAAAATGACCTATCTTATTGCAAGAAAAACATTTAATAGGAAACTTTCCTTTATACTTACCTTCTCCTATAGCTTCCCTTTTGACAATAAGTGCATCAAGCTCATTCAGTTCTCTTTCTTCTTCATCAATCTGTCTCATTTCTTCCTCATATCTGAATACCTTTCTAGAAGATCTTTCACTCAGATCATATCTATGCTTGTCTCTCTCAGAACTAGTAGATTTAAATGCAGATTATATCTTTGGAGGGGCATCACCGAATTCACTCAACTCAAAAGTAGTAATTTTACCAACCAACATATCTCTGGTTATATTTGTCATAGTTCGGAGCTCCTCAATGGCTGCAACTTTGATTTTGTATGCATCAGGCAAGGATATAAGCACTTTAGCAACAACCTTTGATTCATCCACCTATCCACCAACACATCTGATACCACACACAAGTTCAATTACTCTTTGCATGAATGTAGCAATATTCTCATCATTACCCATCTTCAATAGTTTATATTTTCCTTTCAGACTTTGTAGCTTATCCATCTTCACATTAGCATCACCTTCATATAAAGTTTCCAACTTTTTCCAGATCTCATAAGCAGTTCTTAGATCCATAACATTTGTCATCTCAGAATCAGTCAAAGCACTCAACAATGATTCCTTAGCCCTGATGTTATATTCAACATCCCTAATCTCAGTAGTAGTAGTAGGACCATTCTAAGGAATAACATACCTATTGCATGTAATGTTCCAATAGGATTCACCAATGCATCTCAGATGACACTCCATTCGAGTCTTCCACGGAGAATAATTTGTTTCATCAAATCTTGGACTATCCTTCTTGTATGTTTCCATCTCGGATCACCTCAAGGTGTTAAACTTCTGCCAAGGAACCTACTTTGATACCAATTGTTGGAAACATAATGGAAAACAACTGAGTGGGGGGTGTGAACCCCAATCCTTTATACCTACACAAACATGAGAAACAAACACAATGTTAGATTCAAATGCAAGTAAGAAGAAGGATTCCCCATGAAATCCATTTGCAAAACTTAAATAGGATTGAAAATGAGTAAATAAACAAAGAACACAATGAAATCCTATTCTAAGATGCAAACTCTTGATCCCATGGGGGAGTTGGTGCCAATTTGTGTGTAGGAAATGGCCCTTTCCCAACAACTTTGTGTGATTGTTGATGATTTTATGAGTGATCCACTTTGATGAAGATTCATTCAATCTCCATGATGAAAAACCTGCATAACCTAGCTAAGAACTTGATGAAATGGATAATGTTGAGGATGAAATTGAGTATAATAAACTTACTCAAAATTTGGATGATAGAATGAGAGGAAGAGTCTCTCATTTATAGATTTTTAAATTGGAAGAAGAGCAGAATTGAGCAATGTGGGATCATTCAACATCCAATGGCCAAGTGCCACTTGTCAAAATGTGAATGGTTGAAGGTTGAGCACATTTTGATCAATGTGCATGATAAATGCCATGAGATTCAAATTTGAAATTTGAATCTCACATGTTGGAGGGAGAAGGAAATGGAGTTAATGTCACTTGGCTCAAGGCTAAGGACATGTAAGAGGCATTAAATGCCTTGTTGGAAGGACTAAGCCCATTTGAATTTGAATTCAAATTTGAGGGAATATTCCCTTTTTAGACCATCTTGAGAGAAAATAGGCAATTAAATAAATCAATTAAACTGATTTATTGGTGCAACTTGCAAAATCTAGAGGATTTTAGTGATTGAGATTAAATTAATCAAGGTTTGATCAATTTAATGAGGGATTAGATGATTTGAAAATTTTGACTTAGATTTATGAGTTGATTTAAATCAAGAATTGAGAAAAAAAGGATTAATTAAATAAATGATTTGATTTATTTAACTAAAGAGGAATGATGATGTTAGATTAAATAGAACAAGGTTTAATTTATTCCATTTAATAGGATGACTTTAGAGACTTTAATCAAATAAAATGATTTATTTAATTAAATAGAGATGCAAGGTTAAATTAAATTAAATTGATTAATTTAATCAATAGAGGAGAAAGACTAAATCAAATAAACAATGATTTATTAAATTAAGAGACAGAATATGATGAAATGTTGAGATTATGATTCAAGAAGAAATGTCGTTAGTAATCAAGATTAAGTGTGCCAAAATGAAAATGTACATTTTCCGTGTCTACATTTTGCCCCTCTTTGAAGCAATGTACTTGTTGCATTGATTCAAAGAATAAACTATTGTGATCAAAGTTCAAAATTTCTCCATTTTTTTCAAATGCCCCACTGTTACCCTAGCGGAAGGATTATGCTAGTATACTGCCCCCTCGAGAGATCGAGCGGAAATGTTTGATTTTTCGGTCAAGATCATGATAACATGCGAGAGGAGTGGTTCTATTGATTAGAGGATGAAAGATAATTCTTTGATGTAGACAATTTTGATGATGTATAGACAGTCTTCGGCCATCAGTAGCCTCATGTATATTTTGATACAACACATTGATTTTAGATACAAATGTTAGTAAAGATAGAAGAATAAGAAGAATAAGATGGATGGAAGGAGGCTCCAACAAGCCTACGTTATGATGATGATGATGATGATTTGCTTACCAGGAGTTGGGATTTTCAAAGGACCAATTACTTTATGTTTGATAACACACATAGGTACGATACATCAAGGTATAGAGGACCAGGATGGTGTGGTACCTAGTCTAATGGACTTTGACTTGACAATCAGATAGGAGTATTCTTGTTCAAACTTAGCATACATACTTCATTCAGGATGTAGTTCAGACATTCTAAACATCTCGGGCCAAAATAGAGGAAAGCAAGCCTTCCTATGTGGTCAATAAGATATCTAAAACATCCTCTCCACAAACCAAACAAAACACACATGACTAAGTTATTTTACAAGTGTATCCCACATGCATAGTAAATAAAAGATACAATGATCTTTGCCCCATTCCTTTCTCTCTAAACCTGTTTTGTTTAGGCATCATCAAGAGGTCCTTGGAATGAGCACAAAGTAAGATAAGCTGATAAAAGACCAAATAAAGAAAACCAAACAAGCTAATGTTCTTCATATCGCTAGCCAAGACTAGACTACTGTGAGGTACCTGATGCTTATGTCCATTGTGGGAAGGATACATCCTAGGACATGTTGTGATTAGGGTTTTGGTGAGACTGATTGGGTGATAAGCTATTGATACTTCGAGTTGACCAACTTGCTTGCTTACTGACTTAGACTTTTGAGACTCTGATGATTAGGGTGTTCACTTTGGAACCTGTTATACTTGCTTTTGATTGCTTCACCAAAGGATGAAGGCGATGATTGATTTATTATGAGCAGCGATTATTGCGGGTGAAATCGAGATGGGACGGGTGCACCATTTTGGGTTTTTAAGATATATGGATGTTTTTGATGTTTTGAAAATGTTTTGAGGCTATTTTTTGAACTTTCAGATGTTTTACAAATGTTTTTGGTATTTTTGAGATTTATGAATGTTTTTGGATTTTGTGTCTTGGGGGTCGATCAAGGATGGCCTTGCCTACATTTAAGCTCAGAGATTGCGTAGTTCAGATGACAATTGACTTGATTGCTAATGAGATATATGAGAAAATGGATTTCCATTGCGACGAACGCCTAAAGACTAACCTAAAATGTGAAAATGATGGGCAAACAGATTGCCATTGCGACGGACGCTTAAAGGACTAACCTAAAATGTGAAAATGATGGGAAAATGGATTGTCATTGTGATGAACACTTAAAGGACTGACCTAAAATGTCTCAGGGGATGATCATAGATCAACCTTGCCTACCTTCAAACTCAGAGACGACGTAGTTTGACAAGACGACTCTATTTTTTATTTTTTGGATTTTGACATGTTTTAGATTTTGAATGATTTGGATGTGGATATGTGATATCAGTACTCCTTTTTGGGATTTTGTTGAAAACCAAGTTAAGGTTGATTGATCATATTGATGGATTGATAGTTTGACTAAGTGTGTTAAGTCAAACAAAAGTGATAATGCAATCATAAACTCTAGGAAGTTGTGTTATCCTAGAGTAAACTCATACACGAGAGGATGGTTTGACTAAGTGTGTTAAGTCAAACAAGTTGATGATGGATTGGATAATTTGACTAAGTGTGTTAAGTCAAATAAGATGATAATGCACTTGTAAACTCTAGGAAGTTGTGTTATCCTAGAGTAAACTCGTACACAAGAGGGTGGTTTGACTAAGTGTGTTAAGTCAAACAAGGTGATAATTGATTGGATTCAATTGATCAAGGTTGATGAAGCTTGTTTTGGAACAAAATTATTTTGATGATTTAATATGACGTTGATGCACAAGTTAGATGCGACTGATATGAATTATTGGATTGATGTTTGACAAAAGATAAAGCTTGATAAGGAACATCGTCTTATCAAAATATGCCATGGGCTAGAGGTTCGGATTTAAATGGTTTTACCAATTTGATTTTTTATTTTTCAATGTTCAGATCACCACATAAGTTGGAAGATATAAATCAAGATTTATTCCCGAAACAAGATGTAATCATCTTCCCCCAATGTCTAGCAACGTATGGAATGCCATGGGTGGACACTTGGATAGGTGTATGGATGGATAGATATGGTAAGCATGCAAAGGATGCCAAGGATTATCTTGTGACCAGATAAGGTGTTCAAACAAAGGAATGCACATTTGGATAATGCTTCAAGGCTTAGACAACGTTGGGTAAGATAGGATCAATGAAAATGACCCATGTCAAGATGACTACCATAAGCAAGTGTAAAGTGTGTCCCAAAATTTTATCAAGATAATGTGGATAGATGGTAATGGGTTGGATAAACGGTTCATGGATGAATGGATGATATGGCTGGAATGTTGGCTTTATTATGGATGTGATAAGATGCGTTCTCCTGAAATGGCGCACGTAGATGCTCGATTCTACACATGACGCTTTTTTGCTAGGTTTTCATCATGGTACCTATCCAAAGTGCCACCATATTGGTTTTCACTAGAGGACGATGTTTTTCTTTACTCTTTTCAATCCTTTTTTGATTTTTTTTTATTTTTTTGTATTTTTCTGTGAAATATTTTAAGTTGATGTTGGACCACCTGGTGGTTCTAATGTAGATGCTTCTATTATAATGCTCCATCGGTATCCTTCTTGAAGAAGTTGCCTTGCCAAGATACGTGCACTTGAATGCAACTTTTGAGATTCCTGATCTGCTTTGTTGATACCAGAGTTAACTTTGTCCTTGTGCGCACATCCGGATAAAATGCCTTCTGAATCCTTATGATGAAGGGTCATTTCCAACACATGGTTAATGTGAGAATTGAATATCATGTGTGGAGGCATGGATGGAGTGTTTTTAGGAATAAAAGATGGATTGGTTGACAGTTTGAAACCTTTGACTCTTCAAACTTGGGAAGGTGAGAAATGATGGGTGGATATGGAAGTGTGCATGGAATTAGGACCAACTACTTGATACACTTTGTATGTCTCTTGAGAATCTTTCTTTTTCCTTTGTGGACATCTTTGATGGATACTTTTCCCTTTTTTATTTTGCCCCATAGTTTCTTTGACTAATAGAGTTTGATAGGGATAATTTTTCTTTGTATTTTTTGGTATCCATACATATTTGATTTTTCCTTCATGCTTCTTAGCTTCTTTGCTTTGATTCAAATATCCATTTTGATGTTGTTCCCAATTCGTGGATGGGGTGATGGGTGGATGAAGATTCATGGTGTGGCGGGTTGTAGTATTGGAATTGGTTTCATCATAAGGATTCTCTATGCTCCCTATGTTGACGTTTGCTTGAGACAAAGTTGCACCCAGTATGGTGATAGTGGTACCTTTGTTCTTTGATTCTCCTTGTCTTGAGATGTCTTGTTCAAAATGCATTCTCTGACAAATGACCACTACATATGACATTATTCCAATTTGTTGTTCTATTGACTCTGGAATATCTTGTTCATTCTGACCTATTTCCTTGAGTGGATAATGTTGGATATCTTCATACATGATGTCCTCAGTTTGAATTTGGAGTATATCTAATCCTGATTTTGACAATTCAGTTTGATTGTAGGAATCAATAACCTGCTCTTTTTATGTAATAATGTCAAGAGTAAAGGAATCATGTTTTGAATGAAGATCATCTATGTGTCCATCCAAAGAAATCATCTCATGGGTAGATGGAGGAGTATGTTCTATGTGAATGTGAACATCTTGTATAGATAGGAGAGTGTCCATTATATCATTGTAGTATCTTGGAGATGTAAATTCTTGATCTTGAATGATTTCGGAATTGCTTTCGACATGCTTTGGATCAAGTTTTTGAAATGGGTCAGTTTCAAAGAATGGATTGCTTATAAAGGGTTCTTGGATATCTTCCTTAGGCATAGGCAGTTTCTCAAATGTCATGAGGTCAAAGGATGTCCATATGTTTTGGAAAGGATCATTGCTAGACCTTGGTAAAATATGTTGATCATGCTTTGGAATAAATTCTTGAGATATGTCCTCTAACTCATTAGGTGATGTAGAGACATTTTCAACATGATCATTGGTCAAAGGATCTTGACCATCATTTTCCACGATTTTGGTGGGAATCTGTTGCAAGCTTTGTTGTGAGAGTAAGGCCTATGTTTGTTGTTGAGCCAACAATGCTTGTTGTTGGTCATGTTGTTGTTGTGCTAACAATGCTTGTTGTTGGGCTTTCTATTGAGCTATTTTTTGATGGACTATTTGCAATAGTGCCCAGAATTGTGCTTGCACCTATCGAGCTTGGTGTTGGGATTGAGCCTGTTCGGAAACTTGAGCCGCTTGTGCTTGTTGAGCAGCTAATTGTGCAACTTGTTGGTTTTGGAGTTCCTTTTGGCGGGAATCTTATCAAGTGGCTTGCAACAAAATGGAAAATGAATTTTTCATGTTATGTTTTGGTGGTGGTGGTGGTGGATTGAGAATGGTGTTGATTGTTGGGGTTTCTTGAATGGTTGTCATCTTTTGTTGCGATATCGATGGAAAAATAAGAGGGTTTGATATGATTCTTTGGTTTATGATTGGAGTGTTGCTTAGATTTGGTTGATTGATGACTGGTAAAGGGGGAAGGCTCATGCCTTGATTGTTTGGTTGATAGATTTGTAAGTTTTGACTTTGATTTAAATCTACCAAAGGGAAAGGTGTTCCAAAATTTAGATTGGGGAAACTCACATTTGTTGTACCATTGAGGTTTGTAGGAGATAATGATCCCATGTATGGATTGTACAAATGAAAGTTTTGAAAATCAATTGGCATTGTAGGGCTTGGATATTTTGGTTGAATTGGATTACTCATGATAGATGAGTTGAGTTTATATTCCATGTTCATCTTGTGTTTTGACCTTGTTGACCTCTGAGGGGTTTAGGACCAATGATGAGATGGAGGATAAAAGGGGTGAATGATATGGGTGTTTAAACTTTTAAGAACTTTGGATCAATGCTAGACTTTAGAACTTGTTTTTATTTGATTTTGATTGGTGATAGTTTGACTAAGTGTGTTAAGTCAAACAAGATGATAATTCACTTGTAAACTCTAGGAAGTTGTGTTATCCTAGAGTAAACTCATACACAAGATGATAATTTGGCTAGGTGTGTTAAGCCAAACAAAGTGATGTTGATTTTTTCCTAAAAGTCTAGCATAAGTGATGTTTTCAAAGTTCCAACAGTTGTTGGTGAGATGGGATTTTATTGATGTTTGGATGGATGAAATGTTTGACTTGATCCTAGATGAACCTAAGAGGACCTGCTTACAAGACCAAGGTAATGAAGAACATTTTTTTCCCTAAAAGTAATTCAACCGAAAGACCAATGTTTGCATGAAAACCATATGACCCAAAAGAGACCAAGCACATGTGTGGTTCAATTGTCTTTTATCTTGCTTAGATTTGGTTTCTTTTGATACAAGCACTTTATTAATTATGTTTCAAATTGCATGTCTAATGTCCCACTTTCTTTTCATCCCACAAGGTCCATTATGTGGAAATCAAAGAAATTAGGGCAAAATTTTCCTAGGTTGACCTTAGTGAAAACAAATGATGATAAAATCCAAGCACTTAGAAACCTCTAAGGATATGATCCCTAGGGAAAGCAAGAGTACTTGAATTCATTAAGGATATTTGTTTCCCCAAGGGGTTTGAAATTTGAAGCTCTTTGTGAATGTTTTTTCTTCAATTGTTTTGAGACCCAAGCAATGTATTTTTCATTTCCAAGCACATGTACAACCTTAGGATGAAGAGACAATATTTTTTTGGGTTCCCACTTGGACGAATCCAGCTACGCATATTTTGTGCGGATGGCTAGATGCTTGACCACATAAGCTCCCCCTTATAGTGCACACACTTATCGCGTCAGCCAAGCATCAGTACCCATGAATATCCCATGGCATAATTTCCATCTCTACAACAAAACCGCATGTATAAAGTGGGGTGGCTTCAAAGGACATGACCTTTTGCACCAACAAAATAGATAAGGATTTGGCCTTCTAAACAAAGGTTTTAATTCAGACTTTCTGTTCATGGAGATTGAACCATTCGGCGAGAGACCATTGCTGCCCTTCTCGTCGGAGCCAACCATGTGATACTGGCTTTTGTTCCAGTACCCACTTTTATATTCCAACTGGTAATACACTTGTCCTTAGTGTGTTATCGGTTGGGTCATTCCCTTGGGTGAGTACTTTTTCCCATAAGGCAGACCTGCTAAGATAAACAAAAGCCAGTAAACTTATTCGCAGTTCGATCAACCTTTGTTTAGAAAAAAAGGGAGAGCACACAAAATAATCCTACTCACACTCACAAGATGTTTTGTTCAATTTTAAACCCAAAAAATGAAGTGTGGGGGTAATACTTTTGACAACTTAACATCACAAAAATAATTTTGATTCTCAAGATCACCGTGAGGCGCGAGAGAAGCGCATATGCCTTTTAAATGATATTACTTCGTTAAAAGGATTACAAGACATCAAAAAAACATGTTCATTTTAAATCCTTCAAAGCAATAATGAATTCTTTTTAAGCACCAAAAGGAAAAGTGAAATTTGCTTGTTCAATTGTTAACCTTTAAACAAAATCTAGTAAATTTGTCTAAGGTTCTTTTTAATCCTTTTGTCTTGTTCTTTTTAGAGCCCAAATTTAAATCTATTGAATCCTAAAATCTTTGAAGAGATAAAATCCTTAAACTTGGAATTATAATTACTTCCAAGAGTGTTTAAAGACACTTGATACAATAGAAAAATGATTTCATGAGAATCTTTTCTTTTGTTTCCTCCTCCCCTTTTTGATTTCCTAACCTGCAAAAATACACAAAATTTTATATGAAATCAAGAAACAAGAAGGTACAAGGGTTACATGAATTATTAAGCATAAAAATCCTAAAATTTAGACCAAGTTATAGTGTGATTTGACTTTAGATGTGAAATTTATAATTTTAACTCTAATAAAATTTATAAACACCTACTTCATTGGATAGCTTATGAAATTCTACCCCATTTCAAAAAATAAAGCGTCAAAAAAGACCTTCGTATGACCAAGATATCATCATTTTAAAAACTAACTGTAAAAGCGCAAAAACAGAGGTCTATGTGCTAAAACAGTCTGCAGATGCACCAAAATAGTCTGCAAATGCACTACAACAATCTAGAGATTTGCTAAAATAGTCTGTAGATGCGCTAAAAGATACCACGAATGCGCTAAAACAAGGATTAACGCCCAGAACTGTAAAAAAATAGCGGAATTTTAAAAAAATGTGTTAGATTTGCGATTTCTTGCCCTCCTTCTAGTGCCAAAATGTGAACCCCAATCCTTTATACCTGCACAAACATGAGAAACAAACACAATGTTATATTCAAATGCAAGTAAGAAGAAGGATTCCCCATGAAATCCATTTGCAAAACTTAAATAGGATTGAAAATGAGTAAATGAACAAAGAACACAATGAAATCCTATTCTAAGATGCAAACTGTTGATCCCATGGGGGAGTTGGTGTCAATTTGTGTGTAGGAAATGGCCCTTTCCCAACTCCTTTGTGTGATTTTTGATGATTTGATGAGTGATCCACTTTGATAAAGGTTCATTCAAGCTCCATGATGAAAAACCTGCATAACCTAGCTAAGAACTTGATGAAATGGATAATGTTGAGGATGAAATTGAGTATAATAAACTTACTCAAATTTTGGATGATAGAATGAGAGGAAGAGTCTCTCATTTATAGATTTTTAAATTGGAAGAAGAGCAGAATTGAGCAATGTGGGATCATTCAACATCCAATGGCCAAGTGCCACTTGTCAAAATGTAAATGGTTGAAGGTTGAGCACATTTTGATCAATGTGCATGATAAATGCCATGAGATTCAAATTTGAAATATGAATCTCACATGTTGAAGGGAGAAGGAAATGGAGTTGATGTCACTTGGCTCAAGGCTAAGGACATATAAGGCATTAAATGCCTTTTTAGAAGGACTAAGCCCATTTGAATTTGAATTCAAAATTGAGGGAATATTCCCCTTTTATACCATGTTGAGAGAAAATAGGAAATTAAATAAATCAATTAAATTGATTTATTGGTTTAACTTGCAAAATCTAGAGGATTTTAGTGATTGAGATTAAATTAATCAAGTTTTGATCAATTTAATGGGGGATTAGATGGTTTGACAATTTTGACTTAGATTTATGAGTTGATTTAAATAAGGAATTGAGAAAAAAAGGATTAATTAAATAAATGATTTGATTTATTTAACTAAAGAGGAATGATAATGTTAGATTAAATAGAACAAGGTTTAATTTATTCCATTTAATAGGATGACTTTAGAGACTTTAATCAAATAAAATGATTTATTTAATTAAACAGAGATGCAAGGTTAAATTAAATTAAATTGATTAATTTAATCAATAGAGGAGAAAGACTTAATCAAATAAACAATGATTTATTAAATTAAGAGACAGAATATGATGAAATGTTGAGATTATGAGTCAGGAAGAAACGTTGTTAGTAATCAGGATTAAGTGTGCCAAAACGAAATTGTACATTTTTCGTGTCTACAGGGGGGTGAATCAGTTGTCATGAAATTTCAAACTTATTAAAATCATTAACCTTTATTCTCATATCTGATTAATAACAGTGAAAGCATGAATCAACAACACATCAGAAACACACATAACACCAAGATTTTTGCGTGGAAACCCTATTAGGGGAAAAACCATGGTGGAGGTTAATCCACAAGTTATACCCTGTTAAAAGTATAAGAAAAAAATATGAGGAATTCACATGCATTTAGGCACACTGTCTAGAGCTCATTACTCAAAGGAAGACTCATTATCTTATAGAAAAAATTCATATTAAATCCATCTAAATAATTTGAACTGAGAAAGTGGAATTTGTTAATGCTTGAGTACAGTTCTAGTTAAGCACATGAACACTTCTTCACTATCTTTCATTCTCCTTCACACTCTGATCTACCTTCGAATGATCTAAACCTTTTTCACACATAGCATTCGTACACCACACATAGCACATGCTTCCCAAATGAAGACACAATCACTTATATATATCTGCAACAGGAAATTACATTGATTTATGTTGGCTTCAACAAAATATTAGAATGAATGCAAATTGTCGGCCCAAAACAATAAAGATTATCAATGTGCATCAACCAAGGTTGGCCACGACCTAGTAAAGACCCAAAACAATGTTCTTGAACACAAAACACCTTCAGATATTCTTCCTCGAAGATCCACAACACGCTTCAAACACCTTGTTGGCCATGAACATGCAAGAGAAAATATCAGATCGTGAGCACAATGATCAATAAAGGCACGCAACATACATAGAACATGATCTAGAAACATCCACGAACACCATGGGAACATAAGCAATAACTCAAATTACCAGAAGCACATTATCTTCTTTCATGAACACCATTTGCAGTAACAGAATAGCTGTCAGAGCACAAAAACTTATAACTTCATCAAATCTTCATGCACACCTCTGAAACTTTCAGAGTAGAAACTAGATAGGTTTGAAAACAAACCCTTTAAAATGAAATATCCCGCTATTGTTGTGCATATTTTGCACACACACCCCATTTGAAACAGGGAACCTCTCTTTCTTTTTGCCTTGCCGGTTCATTTTATTGTTGCCTCATTTTGCATTCCCCTCATTTTGTTTGCCCCTCATTTTGGTGTCCTATTTAGTCAATGTGCCCTTCAAAGTCTCATTTTTGGCTGACCATATTTTGCCCCTAAAATAAAAAATTGCTAAGTCTTGGGTTTTTCGGGCTTCACCTCCCCGCTCGCTCGATTCTCTTTTTCCTTCATTTTTGACTTTGGGGATAGGTTTCCTATGGATTAGGGATGTTTTTTTGGTGCCTAAGTGAACTGCCAAGGTTCCATTAAGTTTGAGGAAGTTGCAAAAATTTTAAAACAACATTCCTGCAATAGCATTTCGGCCTCTCATTTCTAAAATGTCCAAACACTCTCCCAATTTGGAAATGGACTTTGAGCCACATGCTGAAATTGCATCCTCTCATGTATGGACCTTTCAAATTCAAAATTTGTAGTCGGGAGATACCATCTGGGTCGGCCTACCCTGTTCGCCATTTTCAAAACAACATTTCGGCCTCTCGTTTCTGGAACGTCCGAATGCTTTCCCAATTTGGAAACGGACTTTGACCCACATGCAAAAATTGCATCCTCTCTTGCATGAACCTTTCAAATTCCAAATTTGCAGCTAGGAGATACCATCTGGGTTGCCCTACCCTGTTCGCCCTTTCAAAATAGCATTTCGGCCTCTTGGTCCCGGAACGTTCAAATGCCCTCGAGTAAGTTGCTAATGGAAATTTAGGCTAAATATTATGATCTTTTGATGATGCATGGATGGATGTAACAAGGATTTTGTAAGATTTGATTAACATTTGCCTTGATTTGTGTATGAAATCACTTACGACACTTCATGCATGCAGGTTTCGAGAAGCCTACCGTGGGTCCATCAGGAGACCCATTGAGAAAGTTGAACAAGGAAAAGCACATAGCTCCCATCATCATTCATTTTATGCCCACCTCTCCTCGTGGTGCCCATCAATAGAGCTAGCATTAGAAGAAGGCTTATGCCAAAGAAGTCAATGACAAAAAGCACAGGGGAGTTGTCCTACTTTTCACCAAATGATGGTGATCTTTAAGGGGTTGTCCTCCCAAATCAGGGGCAACCAGTCCATTGATGCCAATCGTCGACAGACCCATTTGATCCAATGAAGAATGCTGCAAGTCCATCGGGAAGAAGGAAGATTTAGGTCAATTTCAGCTACAGTAAAAGGGAAATCAGCTAGAAGACAAAACTGCTACACTGACTGGCCACTACAAGACAAAATAGGGAAAAGAAAAAATATGTATTTTAAATTGTTGAATATTGTGGGGTAGGTGAAGCCCTAATTTAATTGAATCTAGGCCACACAATGTAATTCAATCCTATCCATTCATTCGGGCTTTGGAAAACTATAAATAGGGGTCTCCCCCTCATTTGTAAAGGGTTGGAGAGCTGGTGTAAAGACATTCTGTAGCAATAGAAAGCAACATTGCATGATCTATGGGTGTTACTTTTGAGTTTTCTCATTATGTGTGCATGCTTCTACCTTCCAAGTTAGCTTTAGTTGTTAGTTTCTTGAATGGAAGTGGTAATGGTGATTGTTGATTCAATATTTGATGAATTTTCAGCCCATACTTTTGGCACTTGTTGATGACAAGTTGTTGTGCAAAGTTAGCTTGGGCTTCTCTATTTGATTGTTGTAACTTAGTTCACTTGCGTGTTCATGATGTGTGTATCCAAACTAAAAATCTGCAGTCCTTAAAAGATTGCACTGGTTTTGTGTAATTGTAGGTTTCTCTTGGCCAAGCAAAACCCAGTTTAGGGAGTTTGTCTACTATAGCAACCTCCATGATCATTGTTCATTTGTAGTTTTAGATCCAAGAACCTTCTCTCTTCCATGCCCTTTTTCCTTTTTTTTAATAAGTAACCTTAGGCAAGGTTCATTACACATTATAAAGCTAAATCCAATGTTGAAATGGAGTTCTAGACTGCTGTTTGAACTTTCAGCAAACGCTCAACAACTCTCTCATCTTAAGAACTCCATTTGCAGATCCAACTTCCTCGCTTTGTGACTCATCCATAATTCCGCCTTGTGATTCCAAAAAATCACATAAATCAACTGAGATATTCCAAGAACTATCAAGACCTGACATTAGAGACCTTGGGATAGTGTTCTGCAATTTGATTGTGGGAGATTTTATTTCAAAAGAGGTGATGCACCTATGCATTACTTGTGTTGAGAAGTGCATAAAAACACATCAACAGAACTGGCACTAGAAGGAGGGCATGACATGTTGTGGCTACAAAGCTAAAAGTTGGAAATCGATAAGAGCACTTTCAAAGAAGAAATCTGAGATAGAGAGATCTATTTTAATGCTGAAAATTAAAATTAGAAAATTTTGAAGGCAAAAGAAGCTGAGTTGAAATGGAGCAACATGTACAAGTTGACATCACTCAGCTACAGGTAGATTTAAATAGGAGATTGAAGAGACCATTGCAGCAATTTGCATTGGTAGATAAGTGTAGGATCCATTGAACTTGCAAGGACAATGAATTGGAGTGTCTAACCTTCTTGAGCAGAATTGAAAGAGTCTTGCAAGGAGAGATTCCCTTTTGGGAAATGTATCAACCTTTAGCCCTTGCAGACCCGCTAGAAGAATTGACAACCATGGTAGCCAAGGCATTTAAGGAGCTGATCCAAGAACATTTGAACAACAAAGGCGAACCAATATTGGAGGAGGTGTTGATGTCTACTTGGTGCAGATTTCACAATGCACCTCACTCCGAATTGACTTGCTCGTCATGCATGAACATTATCACTCAAACCCGGTGTTTTTTGAATGAGTTGGAGCAGCCAAATTTTGATAAGGATGAGTCATTCCATGAGGAAAAGAAGTTGTCAGCATCTGGAGGACAGCACATTGCATATGAACCAGGAAATCCTACACAAACTAGTGTTGGGACAGCAGACACTGAAGCTGAAAATCAGCAAGAAGAAAAGGTTGACAGCCTTGGGACAGCAGAAAATGATGATGAAGGCATAACTAAAATCAGACTAGAAGACTTCTCCTTCGTCAATGATAGTGACCAAGCATATGAAAATGCAGATTTGGAGTGGGAACAATTACAGGTCGCAGCTGTTCATTACTAGATTTTTGTTCCAAGTGATGATGAGGACCCAGTAGTGGAAAGATATGACCAACTCATCTCTAGATTAGCAAAGGATTGGTCAGAGCTAAAATAACAAGTGGATTTGGAGGTATTTTTGCTACCAAATTGGTGAAGGCTCCATGATTCATCCCACTCAGAGTTCATGTGTGGGCTGTGCCAAGAAGCCATGAAGCAAGTTAAAGAACAATCGAGACAGCCGAGTACACCACTTCCTGCAGTTGCTTCAAGGACGAAATGTGAGGACCAAGAGCCCGAGCCAAGTGACAACTCAGCTGAAGGAAATCCTCAAGAGGATGTTGGGACAGCAATAGAAGAAGGACAACAATACAGTCTCAAGCTTTCAAGCGATGAAGTAGATCAAACAGGAATGTTTTCCACCAGTCATCAAGAATTTCTCCCTCTTCAAGAGCATTTGAGCACCATGGATGATAGGCTTTATGAAAAGTCCTTGGAGAGAGATTGCGTAGTGGATTTTGGTCCCCTTGATGAGGTGCCATCAATTGATGACTTCTTTCCATTGGGATTTGTACTATAGAGGTATGCTCATGTCGAGGAAGAGAACGTCCCAAAAGATGGTAGCGATGAAGACATACTCCTTGAGCCTTTGAATGGTGATGCACTAGAGTTTCTAGATTGGGAGAGGGGTTCCTTCTTTGTTTATAGCGATAGTGAGCAAGGGGAAATGAGTGAATGTCATGATGAGATGCATGAACAACAAAGAGAAGAAGACAAAGGCAAGGGTGCTGAGATAACTGCCAACATAGATGAAGCACCTTGTCGACTACAAGATGTAACTTGGAGTCCTTCCGCCATGATCGTTGCTAATCCTTCTTCATATTTAGATAGCTGCAATAGGAAAGATTCATACATGTCATCATCCCATGACACTAAGCATCATGAAGATAAGTTCAAAACTTGGGAAAGGAGATGGGACAGCGTGCTGCCTTTTCAAGACAACGATCATGTGGATGCTTGGTTTGCAAAGATCAACGAGATGAGGTCTATCTTCTCGAAGAACAACTGATAGGGATTTCTAATCCCACCCAAGACGTGGAAGAGGTGTTTGCTGCCTCGTTCTCCCAACCTTATGCAAGCTTAATGTCTGAAGTGCTGCACCCTCCACCGCACCCGCCCAAGGCTACCTGTGCACCCATTGACGATGTAGTGCCTGCTCTTGATTGTCAAATGTTGCCACCTCCATGTGACGAAATCCAAATTCTATCCTTCCTTGCTCCCGTTAATTGTCATAGCTACACTTATCATTTTGATTATGGGAGTGAGGGGAGACAAACATGTTTATGGATTAACCATGGGTTTAGTGAGCCTCCTCAATTGTTGATTTTCCCTGATCGAGTGACTAAATTTGAATGTTGCAACGTTGAATTTATTTTCTCTGAACATAAGAATAAGTCTGCATGGTTGAGAACTATAACCATTGCCCATCTGTTTGTGCATGCATTGCGAAATCTAGTGGGCTTGAGTGTTGGTTGGCCTTGCCTGAACGTAGTTCTTTGTAAATATCTTTGTACATAGCTTGTTTTGAGTAGTGTAGGTTTCCTGTAAATACTCCATTTTCGTCCTTTTGTTAGGTTAGTTTATTTGTTGTAGGTTGCTTGCTTTAGATTAGTTTCTTCATTGTTTTATTTCGTTGTCCCTCTTTGGTTAGTTTTGGTGTTTGCTTTTCATTTTCTTTTGTTTGCTTTTGTTTGCTCTTTCTTTTTTGCTGCTTTGCTCAAGGTCCCTTTGCTTTTGGCTGGGAATATCTGTGTGCACAACAACCATACTTATCACTTGGGGTTGTTCTATGTATTTCTTTGTCAAACTCTAATCAAGTTTTCAAAGTGGATGGTGAAGGTCTTCTATTAGCATCAAGCGATCTGGATGTTTGATTCAAAGTGGATAAGTCATTAGTTGGTCTAATTCTAAAGTATCCTAGAATCTTATATCTCTCACATATTTTAAGGATCTAACGGTCACTGTAGGTCCTTTGTGAAGTCTAGTTAAGTCAAAAATCTAAAATTCTGCTCCAGCGCCATTGTGATTCTCAGCCCTGAGTGTGAGCTTCATTGCTTGCGGGTTGAAATAAAAGAACTGAAAAGAGAAAAGAAAAAAAAAAGCAAAGTATTGAAAATCAAAAGAAGAGAAATTCATCTTTTCAAGGGTATACGAATAACTCTACTGGGGCTATGGACTCCCAGCCAGTAGTAGAGAAATGTTTAAGAGAATCACAATGACAACCTCATCGAGGCTATGGATGCCTGACTAGTAGCAAGGCAATGTCCTAGATACTTTTGGAGTTAGAATAAACTACGTAGCTTAACTTGATGGAGCTTAGGTTCTTGCAGCAACTGAAAGATGGGAATTAACGCAATTGCACACACTTGGATTTTCAGCATACTGAAGGTTGGGTTGGCTAGTGGTTTTAATCCTTTGTTTGCCCTAGCGTGAAGGTCAAAACCAAAGATTTTGGGTTCATGATTCCATCTTGTCATTGAAATGCTCTAGAGCATTTTCCCAATGAATCGCCATTTGTTGTGCATGTTTTGCACACACATCTCGTTCAAAACGGGGACCCTCTCTTTCTTTTTGCCTTCTCAGTTCATTTTATTGTTGCCTCGTTTTATGTGCCCCTCATTTTGGTGTCCTATTTGGTCAATGTGCCCTTCAAAGTCTCATTTTTGGCTGACCATATTTTGCTCCTAAAATAAAAAAATTGCTAAGTCTTGGGTTTTTTTGGCTTCGCCTCCCCGCTCGCTCGATTCAATTTTTCCTTCATTTTTGAATTTTGGGATAGGTTTCCTATGGATATGGAGATTTTTTGTGGTGCCTAAGTGAATTTCCAAGGTTTCATTAAGTTTCAGGAAGTTGCGAAAATTTCAAAACAACATTCCTACAACAACATTTCTAAAACAGCATTCTGGCCTCTCATTTTCGGAACGTCCAAACACTCTCCCAAATTGGAAATAGAATTTGAACCACATGCCAAAATTGCATCCTCTCTTGCATTAACCTTTCAAATTCCAAATTTGCAGTCGAGAGATACCATCCGGGTCGGCCTACTCTATTCGTCGTTTTCAAAACAACATTCTGGCCTCTCATTTCCGGAACATCCAAACGCTTTCCCAATTTGGAAATGGACTTTGACCCACATTCTAAAATTGCATCCTCTCCTGCATAGACCTTTAAAATTCAAAATGTGTAGCTAGGAGATACCATCTGGGTCGGCCTACCCTGTTCGTTGTTTTCAAAATAGCATTCCTAGAATAGCATTTCGACCTCTCATTTCTGGAACGTCCAAATGCTTTCCCAATTTGGAAACAGACTTTGAACCACATGCTAAAATTGCATCCTCTCTTGCATGGACCTTTCAAATTCCAAATTTGCAGACAAGAGATACCATCTGGGCCAGCCTACCCTGTTTGTTGTTTTCAAAACAACATTCCTATAACAACATTTTGGCCTCTTGTTTCCGGAACGTCCAAACGCTTTCCCAATTTGGAAACAGAATTTGACCCACATGCTAAAATTGCATCCTCTCCTGCATGGACCTTTCAAATTCCAAATTTGCAGCCAGGAGATACCATCTGAGTCGGCCTACCTTGTTCGCCGTTTTCAAAATAGCATTCCTAAAACAACATTCTAGCCTCTCGTTTCCGGAACGTCCAAACGCTTTCCCAATTTGGAAACGGACTTTGACCCACATACTAAAATTGAATCCTCTCCTACATGAACCTTTCAAATTCCAAATTTGCATCTAGGAGATACCATCTGAGTCGCCCTACCTTGTTCGCCCTTTCAAAATAGCATTTCGGCCTCTCGGTCCTGGAACGTTCAAACGCCCTCCAGTAAGTTGCTAATGGAAATTTATGTTGAATATTATGATCTTTTGATGATGCATGGATGGATGTAACAAGGATTTTGTAAGATTTGATTAACATGTGCCTTGATTTGTGTATGAAATCACTTACGACACTTCATGCATGCAGATTTTGAGAAGCCTATCGTGGGTCCGTCGGGAGACCCATTGAGAAAGTTGAATAAGAAAAAGCACATAGCTCCCATCATCATTCATTTTATACCAACCTCTCCTCGTGGCGCCCATCAATAGACCTAGCATTAGAAGAAGGCTTGTGCCAAAGAAGTCAATGACAAAAAGCACAGGGGAGTTGTCCTACTTTTCACCAAATAATGGTGATCTTTAAGGGGTTGTTCGCCCAAATCAGGGGCAACCAATCCATTGATTCCAATCGTCGAAAGACCCATTTGATCCAATGAAGAATGCTACAAGTCCATCGGGAAGAAGGCAACATTCAATCAATTTCAGCTACAGTAAAAGGGAAATCAGCTAGAAGTCAAAATTGCTACAGTGACTGGCCACTACAAGACAAAATAGGGAAAAGACAAAAGATGTATTTTAAATTGTTGAATATTGTGGGGTAGGTGAAGCCCTAATGTAATTTAATTTGGGCCACACAATTTAATTCAATCCTATCCATTCATTTGGGCTTTGGAAAACTATAAATAGGGGTCTCCCCCTCATTTGTAAAGGGTTGGAGAGCTAGTGTAAAGACATTCTGCAGCAATAGAAAGCAACATTGCATGATCTATGGGTGTTACTTTTGAGTTTTCTCATTATGTGTGCATGCTTCTACCTTCCAAGTTAGTTTTAGTTGTTAGTTTCTTGAATGGAAGTGGTAATGGTGATTTTTGTTTCAGTATTTGATGAATTTCCAGCCCATACTTTTGGCACTTGTTGATGACAAGATGTTGTGCAAAGTTAGCCTAGGCTTCTTTATTTGATTGTTGCAACTTAGTTCACCTGCACGTTCATGATGTGTGTATGCAAACTGAAAATCTTTAGTCCTTACAAGATTGCACTAGTTTTGTGTAACTGTAGGTTTCTCTTGGCCAAGCAAAACCCAGTTTAGGGAGTTTTTCTACTATAGCAGCCTCCATGATCATTGTTCATTCGTAGTTCCAGATCCAGGAACCTTCTCTCTTCCCTACCATTTTTCCTTTTTTTTTAATAAGTAACCTTAGGCAAGGTTCATTGCACATTATAAAGCTAAATCCAATGTTGAAATAGAGTTCTAGACTGTTGTTTGAACCTGCAGCAAACGCTCAGCAACTCTCCCATCTTAAGAACTCCATTTGCATATCCAACTTCCCCGCTTTGTGACTCATCTGTAAGTCTGCCTTGTGATTCCAGAAAATCACATAAATCAACTGAGATATTCCAAGCACTGTCAAGACCTAACATTAGAGACCTTGGGATAGTGTTCTACAATTTGATTGTGGAAGATTGTCTTTCAAGAGAGGTGATGCACCTACGCATTACCTGTGTTGAGAAGTGCTTAAAAAACACATCAATAGATATCAACATACTGAAATTTCTACCATATTGATCTTCATTGCTTTAGAGACAACCTGTAACATATTTTATTACAATTTTCTCAATATCCTTGACATATACAATGTTAAAGGCATTAATGCTAATAGTTTTGACATCAATGACAACCACATATCAGCAACTCGACCAAAACATCCAACAAGGAGATGTAGAGAGAGATGATAGATAGAGAGAAGTAGAGAGTGTAGGGATGGTGGGAGAGGAAAGGAGGAGATAGAGGTGAGTGTGTGAGAGAGGGAGAGAGAGTGAGAGGAGAGAAAATGAGGGGAGAGAGGAAGGGGGAGAGAGAGAAAGAGAGTGGAGAGGGAAGGGGTAGAGATAGAGAGTAAGAGAGAAAGAGGGGGTCGGGAGGGTGAGGTAGAGAGAGTGGTAGGTAGTGGAGGGAGAGGTAGGTAGAGAGGGAAGGAGAGAGGGAGGGATAGGAGGGAGAGAGGGAATGAGGGAGAGTGAGATGGAGAGAGTGGTGAGATAGAGAGTAGAGAGGTAAGGAGAGAATTAAAAATAGAGATAAAAAGAGAGAGGGAGGTTGGAGGGAGGGAGCGGTAGAAGGGGATAAGTGAGACATAGAGAGGGAAGGAGGGAAAGTTGGATAGAGAGAGAATGGTGATTTAGAGAGGAGTGAGAGGAAGGAGGGAAAGTGGAAGAGAGAGAATGGTGATTTAGAGAGGAGGGGGTGATAGGTAGGGATAGAGATAATGGTGAGATAGAGAGGAGAGAGTGAGAGAGAAAGAGATGGATGGAGAGACAGAGAGAGAGAGGTAGGTAGAGGAAGGGAGAGGAGAGATAGAGAGTACAGAGGGAAAGAGGTAGGGAAGGAGATATAAGTGAGATAAAGAGGGATGGAGAGAGAGAGTGATGGAGGGAGAGGTAGGT
This sequence comes from Sequoiadendron giganteum, assembly GCA_007115665.2. Classification (NCBI taxonomy): domain Eukaryota; kingdom Viridiplantae; phylum Streptophyta; class Pinopsida; order Cupressales; family Cupressaceae; genus Sequoiadendron; species Sequoiadendron giganteum. Next base: position 95,889,772 of record CM021100.1, read on the forward strand.
ATAGAGAGGGAAAGAGAGAGGAGAGTAGAGTAGAGAAGGGAGGGAGGAAGGGAGAGGTAGGGAGGGAGATAAAGGTGTGTGTGTGTGTGTGAGAGAGAGAGAGAGAGAGAATGGTGAGATAGAGAAAAAGGATCAATTAAGAGAGAAAGAGGGGGGAGGGAGGGACAATAGTGAGAGAGATTGGGAGGAGAGACAAAAATAAGAGGAGGGAGGGTGAGGTCAAGAGAGGTAGGGAGAGGAGAGATAGATAGAAGTAGAGAGGGAAGGAGGGAGGGAGGTAGTGTTAGTGAGGGAGATAGAGGTTTGTGTGTGAGAGAGAGAGATAGACAGAGTGGTGAGATAGATAGGGGAGAGTGAGAGGGAGGGAGACATAATTATGAGATAGAGAGGAGAGAGTTGGAGAGAAGGAGGGGGAAGAGAGGGATAGAGAGTGACAAAGAGATGTAGGTAAAGGGAGGGAGAGGAGAGAGAGAGTAGAGAGGGAAAGAGGTAGGGAGGGAGACATAAGTGAGATACAAAGTGATGGAGGGAGAGGTAGGCAAAGAGGGAGAGGGGGGAGATAAAGATAAGTAGAGAGGGAAGGAGATGTAGAGAGATAAGAGATGGAGAGAAGTAGAGAGGGGAGGGAGGGAGGCATATGTAGGGAGGAGATAGAGGGGTGTGTGAGAGAGAGAGGGAGTGGAGAGATAGAAATTAGAGAGAAGAAGAGAGTGAGAGAGAAAGATGTTACAACTTGCTGACTACTAAAATTTGACCTCCTGATTATTGAAATTTGATTAAGTCTGAATTTTTAAAGATCTTCCAAAAATTAGAATTTGCATTATAAATCCTAGAGATTTGAAACCACTCTCAAATATCCTGCCTATATACATAAAATATAAATTAAATTATAAGAAAGTAAATGTCCATATGTAAATGTCAACTTATACTTAAATGTTTATTTCATGTATATAGTTTCCCTAGAAGAGAAAGAGAAAATGAAAGAGTTTAGAAAAATGCATTCCAAAAGCCATTGCAAAAATAAAGAGAACTCACACTTGTTCATTCATTGAAAAATTTGGTGAGTGTAATATGGCCCTATTACGGTTTTTTATTTTGCAATTTGGCACCATAATTGTGTCACAGATCCATGCACTTACCCATAAGGTGTATTCATTTTCATTTCTTTCTTTTAAAACCTTATCCTTTAATGAAGTTGACATTTGATCATTAACCCAATGGGTCCACCCATTACACCTCAATGATTTATTGGCAACATAATCGCCTGCCATATTCCCTTCTCTATACACATGTTGCACCTTGAAAATATGAAATAACTCATAAGGGACAAACACTTATCTATGATGTTTTTTAATTCCCATGGGGATGTAGCTTCACCATTCAAGATATTCACAATTATCTTAGAGTCTCCTTCCAGAATTACATTTTTAAAACCATACTCATTTTTAGTCTTTATGCCCCCCAAAACAACCATAGCCTTTGCTTTGTTATTAGAGCGGACTCCCAAGTTAACTCCATAACTCACAATGCAGTTCCCTTGGTGGTTTCTGAGCAGACCTCTCACCCCACACATACCTAGGTTGCCTTTGGAACACCCATCAAATTACACTTAATCCACTCTCTTTTAAGAGGAACCCACACAATTAACTTTCTGGCCAGAATCATAGTCCAATTAAGGTTAGTGAGATCCATCCTTAGGCCCCAGACCTGCTTAATTCTCATCTCTTTATAATTCGACCAAAATTTGGAGAAGTCGTATCTTCCCACTTCCATATTTTCCTTAACCTATGCTTTTATGATCATTCAGACCTCAAAGCTGCTTCTCTCAACTTCCTTGGAGATTTTTTTATTCCTCTCCTTCCATATTCCCCAAGTTAAGAAGAGGGGGATTTGGTTCCAAAGATCCACAATAACCTTATGGGAAAAGAGGAAATTTGACTAGCTTTCTATAAAAGACTTCATAGTGTGGGGAAACACCCAGTCAATGAACATCAAAGAAAGGAAGACAAATCAAAATTCTCTACAAAACTGGTGGTGAAAGAATAGGTGCATTATAGACTCTTCTTCTTGTTTGTAGAGGGTGCGACGATTAACCAGCTAAAAGAATCTTTTGACCAAGTTATCAATAGTAAGAATTTTTTTACGAGAGGTAACCCATGAGAAACAATTGATTTTACGAACCATGTTCTTTAGCCACACTTTCTCCTAGTGATTGCCTCTGGTTTCATAAAAGGGCTTAACCAATTCATCATAGGAATGTTTAATTGAGAAGAAGCCTAAAGAGCTCCCCTTCCACACCTATTCATCTTCCCTTTCAATAGAAAACCACTTCATCTCCCCTATAAGATTATGAATCCTTAACAAAATCGGATCCCAATTAATTTGTCTCTAACCTCTCAAATTAACCCTCCTTCAACGTAGATTAAACTCCTTCCATTTAGGTTCATCCATCTCCCAATCAACATAGTCTGACACATTTTTACCACATATCCTTGTTAAGCTTTGTTTAAGGGGATTAAATCCATCAGTTGAAGAGAGTAGAAACCTCAATCCAGGGATCCTTCCAGAAATCAGTGTTTTACCATTTCCGATTCTCTTTCTAACCCCCAATTTCAACACATTTTTAATTCTAACAAGGTTATTCCATAAGACAGACCCACTAGGTAGATCAGTCACATAGAGGAAACAATTGAGATTTATGTTTTTCAAATACTTGGCTTGGAAAATCTTCACCCAGTCCTTTGACCCTTCCAAGAGGTTCCATATCACCTTAGCACTACGAGTTTTATTAAGAAATTTAATTCTCCTTATCCCCAAACCTCATGTAATTTAATTCTCAAAATTGTTTCCAGAAGACTTATCTACCTCTATTCTCCCTAATGTACTTATCATATGATTTTTTTTGCAACAAGATCATAAAGTATCTTCTACATAAGCTCCCACTCAAATCTAGATTAGTTCAAACAACCCAACAACCCACAACTATTTAACCAAAGTTGATCAATCTCTAATACCACTTGTAACGAAGCTAAGGTAGTGGAACAAATTTCTACACTAATCTTGAGAGGAGGTTTATGCAAAATAAAATCAAATATAAACAATTACAAAAACTTAAACATAAAAAACATTCATACCAAAACACAATGATTTATGTAAGGAAAACCCCACATTCCAAAATCCACCCAACATATTATTCAAAAAACTAACAAGATTAAAATAGAATTATAAAGAAATATTTCTCACAATAGTATCACCAACCAGAAATTTGGAGGCGAATCAACATCCATAAGACTCATACACACAACCTCCATCTCATGCACCTAGTATATAAGAGATACAATACATGAAATAATCAAATAGTATTACAAAACCATGAGCTAAAACTACCTAAAAAGTGGCACCCATCCTTATCTCCAATAATAGATTCCTATGCATGTGTCAAAACTCACACCACCACATGTAACTCAATCCCCTTTAGAGCTCATTTAAGTGTCCAACATGTTTTTCCATATCCCATTTTAAGAGACCCAACTTTTGGAGGCCATGAATTTTGATCTGAATGTCTTAAATTGATGAATTGTTTGAACCATCAAAAATCTTGTAAAATGCTCTATCAATTATAATTAGCTTTACCAATTATGACAACTTTCTAACCCAAGAATTCATATAAGGCCTTCAAAATAGACTTTGAAAAATGAAAACTTTAACATCTTCAAGTCCAAACATGATCTTGTGATAGAACTTTACAAGTGTACTTATTTAGCCAATTTGAAGTTTTTGAGAAAATTATAATGCATTAACACATGCTTAAATTTAAACTTACTATAAATAGTAACGTCATATAATTGCAAGGTTGAGACACCATTTTCCTAAAATTTATAAATGTGTATATTACAAATTTGGGATGAACTTTGATCATTATAATAGAAAAATACAATACCAAGATCTAGAAATTGTGAACCCTTGGATTATATTATGTGGGTCTTTTTCTCTTATATACTCCCATTTTCTCCTCTTTTTCTATTATTTGCAATAATGACAATGAAAGGGAAACTATAACAAAGGAAAGGCTTATGGGATCAAGGTTTAAGACAAGGATTAACTTGATATTGAGTTAAGGGGATGTTGAAAGTTTGAATTTGATAGATGTTAATAAAGGAGTGGCTGAGTTTTTGGATTTTGAGGATTGGAGGGAAGGGATACTCAAATAAGAAATAGTTGAAAGTCTCACTTCAAAGGACTTAAATAATTTTGTGGGATTCAATGGACTAGGGATCAAGGATTTGATATATAGTGGAATGAATTCCATAAAGGATGGAAGGATGAGGAAGTTTGAAATTATAATATTGATACAAAGGGCAACACCTTTTTATAAGATTTTAGACTTTAGGGATTGGGAATAACTTATACTGCATACCAATAGGTATCAAGGTATATAAAATTCTAATACTCTAGAACTTGTGAAGGGACTTAGACGAATGGAAAATCAGATAGAGACATGGGGACATGAAACTCTGAACCTCTTTAAAAAACATTAAGATAAATTTTATAAGTATATCTGAGTCGGATTTCAAAATCAAGGATTTAAGGGTGATAATGAAGGTATAAGAAACCTTGAAACTCTAAGAGGCCAACAAACACATGAAAATTTGAGGAAGACACCATAAACAACCTAAATTTATAAATATTTTATAAATTTTGGGAATATTTGACACTTAGGGGACCCATTTAAGATTTCTTAGAATAATTATTAACAAAGGGTAGATAAGGTCAAATACATAAGTTTTAGAGAAGAAAAAATTAAAATGAGACATATCAAATAGGGGTGTTGACAAATCCATCCATCTCCTTTGTTAACTCCTAAATCTAAACCACCCAATGCTTGAGATCAAATACATGTGATAAAATTAGCCATAATTTCTTTAGCAAATATACAAAATTTCTCTATTTGAGGGGATTCTTAATTTTCACCTTGCCTATATTAGAAATACTACTCATCCTTCCAACCTTACACTTCACATTAGATGCAAAATCCATCAACAATAAACCAACACCCAAACTAGAAGAAACATTTACAAAATTTAAAAGAAATATGCAACTAACATAATTAGTTGATGTAACAAAGGACCCCCAACATAAGGAAAATAATTCACAACCATAATTTCCCTAATGACTCATATTTCCATATTAACTATTAACAACTAGTTATCATATTAATACTAATATCTATATTACATTATTGACTATAATAAATAATATTAATATTAAGATAGTTATTATAGACTAGTTAATGTGATCGATTAAATATATTATTTTAAATGTATTGTAATATTTGCATTCAAGTAGGGAAATTAAATAACACTTTTTGAAAAGAAGTCTACTCCAAAAAATGGCAATATTAGAGGTTTTTAAGAATCATCAAAGAGTTGGAGGAAAGAGCTAGTCTTAAAACATAATTTGTTTCATGTTTATGTGAAACCCACCACCTTGTCACTTGTGCTCCCCCAATGAGCCCCGTCCATTTATCATTTTCCTCCTTTATGTAATTATTTTTTTGTCAATTGAAACTAATGTTGGGATTGTTCACTCCATTGTCCCTCTATTTTTCCTAATTCTTATAATATTTATATATTTAATTTTGATTCTTTTTTTGTATATTCTCATACATATTTGAATCTATAATAAATCTACTAATGTGAAAAAAAACACAAATGTACAAGGAATTTTATGATAAAAATAATTTGAAGAGCTTAGGGTTCATACCTTGAGATTTTATAAAAAAGGGGGATTAGAACTATGCAAGAACTTTTCTCTACGGCTTCAATGAGTCTCCTTTCATGGAATGAAGCTAAGGTCAAGTTTCACTTTTTTAATCGGGATTGTGAAATTGTTGACACAGTTATGGAGGCCATTCTAACTGATATGATTCATAAAATTGGTATCAATTCCTACAATCTTTGTGGAAAGATTAGAAATGGTATCAAACACTACTTTCTAAATTTATAAACCACAGAAATGATATCATTTTATCTCTCCTCATTTCCCCATGGTTCCCACTTTGAATCAACTATGACATTTATAATCACTAGTTTCTATTTGGTAATGCATATTCCACACCATTTAGTTGATAGTTTTGGAATCAAAATTGGTCCACTTTGCCTAGTGTATTGCTCTGTGTTATCTCATTTGAGAGTTATCGACCCTCATTGTCCCTTTTATAAATAATAAGAGTCTCTCAAACACCTTTTTTGATTTTATCCTCAGACCTCAAAATGTTTGGAACTAGATGCATGACTTTTTCAAGTCTTTCAAACTATACAATTTTCAATAGCATATGGTTCTTTTAGGGTATTGGTCTCACATCCCTCACAAATTCAACCAAATTTAACATGCTTTCAAGGTGGAGATTCTATTCAACATATGGAAAGATAGAAATGTGACTTTTTTTTCCAATTGTTTTTTAGATCATCAAGTTTCAACTTATACTAAAGAAATGATTTGTTCTAATATTTTACTACAAATTCAATTGCAAGCTAAAAAAATTATACTTGAGGTGGCACATTTACAATTGCTCCTCGACCACTAGGGCAATGTTCCTTATGTGATTGCTAGAGTTCCTTTGTATCCCTCTTCCTCCATGGGTTACTTACCTTCCTGTGGGCATCATCAAGGATGTAGCCTCTTTATTCAAGGTAACTAGGAGAATTGAGCTCCCAAGATTCTCCACTGGCTATGAGAAGGGATGATGGTCAACAAGCTAGTCGTGGCTAGCTCTTTGGTGCTCTACCTCTTCACCACTTATAGGAAGAACTTCTAAGTGGCCAACAGATTTGATTCCAACAAGTTTGATTCTAGAAAATTTCCTCAACTAGATCCTATAATTCACCTACTCGTGCCACTAAAGAAGAAGATAAAAATAAATATAATGATGGATGGGACTCTCCCACATTGGACACTTTGGAACTTATTGATAGTAAATCGAATGACTAGGATCTTCCTCCTCCTCCTGTTGCTACTATTCTCACCACCTAGCGATTATGTTTATGTTTTTATGCTCTAAGTTGTTGCCTCATGTAGAGTTTAGGGGTGTGACTATTTCCACCATTTTTTTGAAATGATAATATATACACTTATTCATTAAAAAAACACACATAATAGAGTTTTATTTATAGGACATAAATATGAATATATTGTTTAAATATCATCATCAATAGATCTCCAAAGGAGATTATATCCAATCAACATCGAAACACATTAGTGAGTAGGGATGACAAAAATGGGAACACAAGATACAAACAAGTATTTGCACTATCTAATTATTATTTATTTTCTATTTAAATGAAGTCTATAATAATAATGAAAAGATATTAGTCAATCAGAATGAGAGGTAAAATATATTAATGAATCAAATTGTTAATAATTATTTTTAAATAATTTTAATTAAAAGATTTACTTCTTTATTTTAGAAAATATTTCTTAAATAAAAAAAAATCTAACTTCTAATTTGTTAAAAATTATAAAACTATAATACCTAATAATTAATTAAACAATACTGATTATAATAATATTTATCTAAAAATAAATATTATTAAAATGTAAGACCTTAGATACTATTAAAAACACATAAAATAATTACTCAAAAACTATTTGAAGTGTCACCTTCAAGTATAAGATCAAATTGTTTCTAGTCAAAACTGTCAATCCAAGTTGATGCGAATCTTTACAAAAGACGTGACTTCCAAGTCCAAACGGAAATGACCAAAGCTTTGAATAATGGAACCCTATGAAGGAAATAAAGGCCTAGCACGACTTTTCGTCCATCCCTTATCCAGATGAAACAGACAGACTTTGCTTGAAATGAATTACCGAGAAGGATCTACTAAATAAGGTGGTGGAGTTTCTGCAGAAGTTGCGGAGGAATTTTGGCACAGAAATTTCAGCACAGATGCTGTCGGTGGATTTTAGGAAGAGATTGTGAAGTATGTAATAAAGATCGCAAATTTGAAATACAGAGAAAGTTTGAGGGCAAAAATGAGCAAAATAATTGTGGAAAATATACAGGGGTTTCGTAGAAATTTATATAAGGCGAGCTTTGATACGATTTTCTGGAGCGCTTTGCTGGTGAATTGCACCAGGTTTCAGGCTGGCGATGCCGAAAAGGTAAGCGTATATTAGCTTCATCACTGGATTGTTAATTTTGCGCCACTTGTTCTTCGGCTGCTTCTTTTTTTACTAGAATTAACAGAAGGAGGAGGACTACTTCTCCATCTCACAAGATGAAACAAATTTTGGTTTTCCTGTAAAATTTAAGTAAACTGCCATGCTTGAAATGCGATTGAATTCAGGCAAGCCACATTTAGACGGAAGAGGTTAAACAGTTAAGGAGACGTGCTTAACAGTGTATAGGTCGTGTCTATTTAAATGGAGGGAGACGTGCTTAAACAGTGTATAGGTCGTGTCCATTTAATTCCAAACTCTAGTACAGGTGACGTTACAGAGCCCTTTTATCATCAGTAGCATTGATCTGTATACTTACCTTTAATGCCCGGGTGGGGCCTTTTCTTACGGTGCATTTCCTTTTATAGTCTTTATGCACTTTTCTCTCTCTTACTTAGGTACCATTTTTTTAATATCTTGACCCTTTATTCGTTCACACATGGTACTAGATATCTTTATTCTTAATTTTGTTAACAAAATAAATTAGCAATCGCACCTTGGTGTGCAATGGGTACGCCCAAGAGGTGTGGAAGTTCAATTAGGAAAAAAATGTTTTTCTTTTTTTTCATACATTTGTGTAGTACATGAGGACAATTGATAGATCATTTAAAAAATGATTTTGTTGATATTATTATTATTATTATCATCATTATTACTAGTATTATAATATTATTATTTTATTTTTTATTATATAATGATATTATTATGTTAATTTTTTTGTTTTTAATGTATTTACTATCATATTATTATATTATTAAGGATTGGATTAAGTATTATATTATATTATATTTATATTAATATATATTTTATTATATTTATAGTTAAATTAAATCATATTATATTTATATTATATAATACTATATTCTATAAATATTTATTATATTATGTCATTACATTCTATTATTTTATAATAATATTCATTATATTATATTATATTATATTTATATTATTATATCGTATTAGATCATGTAGTTAATTGAATGGGTTTGGATTATGGCTGGATTAGGATTATGGGTCAATTATGAATAAAAAAGAAAATGTAAATATTAATAAAAATAATAATTTTAAAAAGCTATGGGTGGCTGGGAGGGGCGACCCTCCACGTCGATGGAGGGGAATTAGGGGAGTTTGACTAAGCGCTTATGTGGGCATCGTACAGTGCAACCGTTGACCGAATGGGTGGGCAAGCAGGAAGGGACATATGGCATACAAGTTGGAGCACTCTATATTCAGCGAGTACATGCAATGAAGGTAGCTGGCAGGGAACTCTCATTTCAAGGCAAGGTCAAAATTAAAGGTTGGAGCCGTGGGATGGCTAAGCATGCGAGGACTAGATTGTCTTGCACTGTAATTATGCTCCTCTCGTGTGAAGCGAATTTGGCTTTATTGTCGTGGGCATTATTTATAGGAGAGGCAGTCGGTAGGTTGGTAGAGTGTGGTTGGCAAGGTTTATGTGTAGTCCATTTCATGAGTTGGTTGCCAAGCGACATTTGGCTTCTGGAGGATTCTATGATGGCTTCGAGTGGTCAGACCAAATCGAAATTTATTATCTTTGTCTCAGTGGAAGGGGTGGAGACGTTCAGAGTAGACACTCCCATCTCTTTGCAAGCAACAAAGAGACACGAATCATTTAGAGCGACCAAAGGGTTAAGCGAATTCTTTTGGATTCAGACCCCTTGGTTTTGGTTGCAGTTATAATGGTTTTAGGGAAAGGCCATTTGGAGAGAAAGGAGTATGCGAGAGATAATCCATACATCTCTTTGTGTTTCCTTACCTAAGTGTTGGACAACGACATCTCCAAGGTGGAGGCAAAGGGATTGTTGGAGTGCCTATTTCGCAATGATTTGGTGGGTAGCCTGAAGGAGACGTTGAAGGTAGCCATAGTTGGCAAAGGAATCCCGTGGCTTGAGGATTTGAAGCAGCTCTGGAAAATGGACGAGGCTGTCAAATTCTTCCCTTTTCTTCTGGATTTGAAAGGGGCGGAGCTCATGAGGCACAAAATGGTCAATGACGGTGAATTTTTTGAAAAGGAAGCTGGGGTTGGTGGCGATGGACGACATGGAATGGGTGGAGGATTTTGACTCCTTCACCAAGCTTAATGGCTTTCTGTGATGGTTTAATTTTTGTTCTTTTTGGGTTGTAGTGATAAGTTAAGGTTTTAATGATAATTGGGTCTCAACGATGTCTAGTCACATCTACCCTGTAATGGGATTGACAACAATAGTTTTGGCTAGTTTTGGCTTAATCGATTGATGGTTTATCCTACTTAGTAGATGTACTGTGTGGCTTTTTATTATTATCAATATAACATACCAAAATCTTACGTATCAAAAAAAATAAAAATTAAAGATAATAATAAATATAGTTAATGTTAAAATAAATATAATATAAAAATATATAGTATATATTCATTACATATTATATTATATTTAATAATTTATATAATATAATTATAGTATAATTTTTTATATAAAATATATATAATTATAAAATATTTTATTTTGTAATGAAATAATATTTTTAAAATATATTTTATAATTTGTAGTATATAAAATATAATAATAAAATGAAAACAATATAAAATATATAATATACATATTTATTACATATTATTAATATATATTTAATAATTTACATTATATAAAATATAATAATAAAATAAATACAATATAAAATATAATATATATATATATAATATTTGATAATTTATATAATATAAATAATAAATACTAAGATAAATTTTTTATGAAATATATATATTATATTTGACTGGGAACATAGATATCATATTATTAATATCCAACCCTACTGAAATTACTTTAACGTAAATACTATTCGAGGGAGGTGCAAGCGATGGGTCTCAAGTCTTATTTCCCCTCTTCTGATATGTACATATTTCGTATGTAGGAGGTAGTCAGATGGTCATTAAATTAATGCAGCCTGCAAAAGACAATGTACAGTAGCGTTCTGCAGCCATAAAAAATGGGAAAGGAAAAAAATGTGAATTAAAAACTATTCAAAAATCATGAAAATAATGAACAGAGTAGATGTTTTCTACCCCCTTGCATCGTTTAAAGAGCATTTTTGGTCGTTCGTGGACAAAACGAGTTCAACAAACTCAAATAAAGAAACGTCTTCGATGTAAAAATAATTATTTATTTTTATGGTCCATTTTATATGGTATACTGTCATTATAATATATATATATATATATATATTTGCACAACATTTATTAAATTATACTTTCATGATAATACTTTACAATATATTATTTATGGCATTCTTAAATGAGAATGTTTTACATAAGATCTTTTAAATTATTCTTATTTTATAATATTTTGCATGATACTATTTATATTGATTTTATACTAACATTTGAAACATGAATGTATAATTATTCTTGTAGTGGATGAAACCAAAATTGTCCTTATTGCATTATCTATATAATAATTAAATCATATAAATCATACCAAGTGCTACTACAATATAATATATAACCATTATATTATTATATCATTTGTAATCACCTTAAATCAAGTAGATGATAATATCTTACACTTAATTTTTTGGGGCCATACAATACCTATCAATATATTCTCAATTTTACATGATGTTGTGCTTCCATATGTCTTGTAGAACACATCAAATTTTACTCCATGATTACCCTATTTATCACAATTCATTTAAATCAACATTAATACCATTGGAGCTATACTATTTTTGACTTCACAAACTCCGTGATTGTATTATTCACCATTATCCCATTGACACTAGTTTTTACAAGGTGATCATTCTCGTCTAATTTGATGGGGGCACAATGGTTCTAACCCCCCACTACCCAATACATCATCACATGCACCACAACAATTTACACTTTTCACTTCATGTTTGTAGTAATAAAATGATGGATGATGGTATTTTGTGTGCACTAATGTTGTTTTAGGTATGTAAGTTAATTATATGTGTATACATACAAAAGGATAGCATTTTTGCAAGGAAAAAAATAAATTGAGCATTGGTTGACATCATTCGACCATGTATCTTAGCATGCAAGTGTCTATTTATTCTACTATACATTTTATGTTAGCATACATGCCTTGTGTAGATTCACATGCACATCAAATTTGGGGCAAATGTAAGGGATTAAAATGTATGTAGTACACTTTTTGTAAATCAATTTGAACACCTACCATGTAAATACATCAACGTAGTTCTCAATTAAAGTTGTTTGGCACACAAATCAACTCCACTCTTGAATTTTTATAAAAAAAAATCACAAAAATTCTTGAATTCAATCCATAATAACACTCAAGAAAGGCCAAAAGACACTAACGTATGGGTTGAGTTGTTCTTATAGTTCATAGTCAAGGGGAAGAGTCAATTATGGTTATCTAGGCCTTCACTCAACATGGTTTCTAGGAACTTGTGGGTCCTCTCTAACCTAATCATTAAGATTTTTTAATTAGTTTATTATGATTGTAGGGATAGGGTAGAAGAAAAAGCCAACTCCCACAATCCACTCTCCTAGAGTGAGTTGTGCTTGTGGCACATGTTTTTACAATAGAGTACGGAAAAAACTTAGATTTTGCATAGTTTTGTGAGCCTATGTAGAAGTGTATTCTAATTGTGTAGATGCTTTTTTGTTTTCTATTTCTTTAGACATAAATTAAAATTCAAAGTAAAGGCGATAAAATAAATTCTATGTTAATATGTCAATACATAAAATAGAAAATAAATTATTGTATGTGATTAAATGTTATATTTTTTTCTTTCTTCAATATGTAGATTCTAAGATGAATAAAACTAAGATGTAAGAAAAAATTCAAAATTTTACAAATGATATTTTTCCCAAATGATGCTTAGATAAAAAAATTTAAAATACAAATTTGTAACTTTTCAAAATGATAAAAAAATTCAAATAAAATTAAATTTGAACTAATATAAACTACTTGCTAAACAAATGGGAAAATATAAACCTAGAGTGAAGCGATGTAGTTATGGAGCTAAATGATGTAAATTTGGTCCTCAAATTGAACCCTTTCTCTAATTCTAGAGCAAATAGTCAATTGAAAAAGTTCCTAAATTATGAGAAAGTGTGAAATGAATAATAATGGTGATAAATCAACAAATAAAGTTTTTCTATGGTATCACATGGCTTAAGATGCCCTCCTCTAGTATTTTATGCCCAAAAAATAGAAAAATGATAGGATTTATAAGAGAATAATATGGAATGGGGTGGAGGGCCTATCTCGCTTGGCTAAAGCATCATATTGCAGGCAAGAGGTCACAATGTCTAGTCTCCCCTCCATCCCCATGGTGCAAGAGGGCATGTTGTGCCAGTGTCACCGGTCATGTGAAAAAAGTTTACCAGGTGCACTGCAATTTATAGGGGGGCTAACTAATTCCTGTAGTCTAAAAATAGAGAATAATATGGAAAATGAAAGGTTTAGGGTGCCTAAGGCTTGGGAAAGAGCATTGCAAAAGAATGAAATTCAAGACATGAATTCTAGCATTATAATTTTTGCCACTTTGAAATCATATGAATTCATTGTCTTTTAGCAACTAACAATCTTGAAACCTTTATAGTTAAACCATACAACTATTAGGATGATCATGTAATTGTTGAATAGTGGTTCAAAACAAATAATTGTGGGAAGGAAATAGTTTCATCAAAATGACAAGACAATAAAACTAATTATAAGAGAAATAAGTAAAGACAAAACAAGGAAATGAGGAGAGATTTAAGGCATGATAAAATGGGCTTAAGGGGTTTGGATAATAACATGACCTTGTGGAAGGGGATCAATTATTTCTATTTACACCATAAAGGTTATTTTAGGTTTCACTCATCATTAGAATTTAAATCTTTAACCATGCATTTCCAGACATTTGCAAAACCCGTTAACTAAATTTAAATATCCATTACCTCAATCAATATTGATTGAATTCTTTAGGATTAGCCTGGACTAGGTTGCATAGTGCAACCACATATGTGATCCAAATTGAATAGTTTGGCTTGGTCCACCTAATTCAAATCCAAATATCCCACTCTTGATCCTACCTTTTATGGAAGATAGTCATTATCAAATTGACCCACACACCAAATACCTCAAGCTAGGTGACTACGGACATGTAATTTCATAGATATTCCTAAAGGTCATAAGAAAAGCATAAAAATGCCATCTAGAAATAATAATCACAAGATCAATTGAATGCATATTCAACTCCATGGCTATCAAAAGTATCTTCTTTGTATGTGTAGGCATCTACCCATTGCATTGCTTGACATGTTTGCAAAATGTATACATCAATTCCTCATGAGCTCCACTTGTTAATACAAGTTAATGTCATCAACTTCTTGCCTCATAAGCAAGCCCTATTGTACTTATCAACGCAAACTTTGTTGTACGTAGGTCAAAGACATAGTACTCAAACTTTTATAGTTCATATCAATAACAAACCAAGATACATATGAAGGACAACAATTGTATGACACAAATTAGCTTGAAGTCAAATTATGTGATATAAGTGTACTAGTATCAAAATAATTCCTAAAAAAGATTTGTCACATGGATACTTAACTTTAAATTTATTATTGAATTTTGAATTTCAAATTTCAAATTCCAAAATCATTAATCATAAAATTCAATAAAATTATTTAAAAAAAAATAAATATCACATCACTTAAAAAAACTAAGCACTTATATGACTTGTTACTTTCAACTTTTATTGATTTAAATGTAATTTCATTTATTATCTTTCGATGTACATCATTTATAACATTTATTGTAGTATTTATTATTAGTAAATACTAATAAGTAGTTTTTACTTCTATAATTAAATAGCCATCATAGAAGATGTTGACAGACCTATTATTAGTTTGAAACTACATTACCTTAGCTATGATAGCTTTCAACTAATTAAATGGTAAAACATACAATAAAAACAAACATTTTGTACATTAAAATAAAATGATATCAGTTGATAAAAATACCAGAACGTTTAAAATATTACTTCTAGTAGAAAGTAAATGCAGAGAGATATTTTTACGGCTCCACATTGGAATATAATAAGATACCAAATACTTCAAATCAAACGGCAATCTGTGTGCGTGGTTTGGAGTTTTCCAATAGACTTACTGCAGAATTCTCACCCAAAACCCAGCCTCCCTATAATGGAAAGATTGCCGCCAAATATGATGGAAACTTTGAGGCATGATGGTGTAGGATGGCAGATTAGCTGGTGCGAAAATTAGCCAGATTTTTAGCAAATGCTCTCTGCTAGTGTAGTTTAGATATGGCTCTTCTGTTAGGGTTACTAGTTCTCAGCTAAATGTAGTGGCAATGGCAAGGATTTTTCGCGCTGCATTGGATTTAGGGAAGGATCTGCTAGACTTGGTGGTGGAGTTTCTGGAGGCCATGCGGCGACGTTTTAAGGAGGATTTTCAGCGCAGGTGCTGTCGGAAGATTTTAAGAGGAGATATGGAGTCTGTGGCGCAGATCGCGGGTTCGAAACACAGAGAGGGTTACAGGGCAGGGGTGAGCAGAGTAATCGCGGAAATTTCATAGGGATTTGGTAGTTATTTGAGGCGAGATTTGCCATGGTTTTCTTGATCTGCTTTCGCGGGGAATTGTGGCAGGTTGGGGACTGGTGATGCCGAAAAGGTAAGTGAATATTTTATTTCATCAGTGAATTGTTGATTCTGTGCTTTCTTATTCTTCGGTTACTTCTTTCTTTACCCTTTGCCTTTATTGCAATTAATAAAAGTAGGAAATTGAGTCCAGTTCACAAAACCAAACAAGCTTTGCTTTTTCTTTCAAATTGTCTGAAGTAAATGAACAGTGGAAATGGAAGTTAGAAGTAAAATGTCCTGCGTCTCTCATGGCATTAAAGAAAGTAGTGACGCAAAAAGCTCGACTGAAAGGGCCTTGCAAGCTGGGCAGGGCTAATGCAATGGCACCTCCCCTCCCGCGGCCATTATAATATGTATATACGTATCTGTAACGTATACTAACTGTATATATCAATATTGGTCGCGGTTTCGATCGTCAGTTTCGGTAGGTCTGAGATTTCTGTCACTTGCCGTAGACTTAGATTTACTTTTAAGCTCTGGATATTTCTAAAAAGCAGTTTTGCTTTCCGAACACAGTTTAAAACCATAGTTTGCACCGTTAACAAACTGTCAAATGACCAAATGACATAATTGTAAGCGTTCGGACACGTAGAATATATAAAATTTATCGGGTCAAAAGTAAAAATGAAAATATCGTGGTTAAACTGTTTGGACGTCCGGTGAGGTAGTGACACGTGGCCGGATTCTTTGACTGATATCTCGATGCCGCATTGTGGAAGTCGTCAGACTGTGGAGATGTTTCCAGACGGACGGTTGTGATTGCTTCAGGATGTGCGAAGAAATATATATATATTATTTAAAGTGATTGTGATTTTATAATTTTTATGGGAAAAACTAGGTAAGGGTGAGGAAAGCCCACGGTCTCCTTACTTTGGCCACGGACTATTGGGTGCTATGAATTTGTCAAATGTGGTCCCTAATGTGGTGTCAAAAGTGTGAATAATTGCAAATGAGTACTCACAAATAGATATAATGAGATAAAATTTGTATTTCGTCGGTTTTAAAAATAAAATGAAATTAAAAAATAAATGAGTCATAATATTGTATTATGAGAGCATGCAAGAAACTTAAAACTACTAAATTATTGAGAAAGATTCACTTAAAAAGTGTTTCGGTCTTTTATCTTTTGGATTAGTGTCTATTATATGGGGCGACTGAGTCACAATCTATAAGAAGGATGAAAATATAGTTGCAAATTAGTAATAGAAATAAGTTTATAACACATACAAGTCAAAATATTAAGGAAATATACAAAGTGTTTCGGCCTTTTATCTTTTAGATTAGTGTCTATTATATGGGGCGATTGAGTCATAATCTATAAGAGGGATGAAAATATAGTTGCAAACTAGTAATAGAAAAAAAATTATAACACATACAAGTCAAAATATTAAGGAAATATACAAGAAAACATACTTAGTAATGTGTTCAAGTCAATGAAACCCCACATGTAATAGGAAAAGATCATTACAAAGAAGTTTGTAGTGCTTTAGAATGTATATCATGCATTAATCTAGTCTTGTCATAGTTACACAAGAAAATGTGGCCAGTGAAAATCAACAACTAGATTTAAAGGTTTTCCTCACATTGTAATCTATTATAGAGACATTAACTTGCAAGCAAATCCCTACTTGGGGTGATCACACAATACTGGTTTACAATTTTTGGCCAAATTAAACACTGAAATACTATTTTTTTAACTAAATATTCACTTTTGGGCACCTATAGCGGTTAAACCGTAAAGAATTTGAAAATGATGCAAATTAGAGTTTCGTGACATTTTCTCTCTAAATTCTAAATATATTGTTTTCAAAAAATTTGGAATTAGATTGCACTTTTTTTTCGAACTCATTCGAAAACTAGTTTTTTTTTCAAAAAACAACATTTTTAATGAGTGACGTTCACCGTATACAATATAATTTTTTTTACATGAAGGATAAAATTTTAATTCTTTCAAATTTAGATTTGTAACTCCGATATCTAGTGCTTCCAATTGGTCTCATAGTTTTTTATTGAATATTTTTTTCTTAATCAAGTTTCAATGTCAAATCAATTACAATTCAAACATAGGCGGATCATATACAATGTAGTTTTTTTGTATGTATCGATTTTTTTTTTTTTGTTGGATTAAGGACTTCAATATTTGATGCACTCATTTTTATTTTTTGATAATTTGTTATTTTTTCACATGTGTAGAACAAAGAGCTTGATTTTTCGGTGAAAAACCTATATTTAATAAAACTAAAAAACAAATACATAATAAAACCAAAGCATATTAAAATTATAGTCATTGAATAGGTCATTCCGAGGACTATCTGATTTCAGTTGGGTCTGTGAATTCTCCTCCATTTTCATCTTCAACATGAGTTGTGAAGGGAAAAAATTTGTAGATTTTTGGTGTCAGAGGGGGAGAAGGGGGGAAAAGGGGGGTTTGCTCGATTGACCTATTAGAGTGAAGAGGGGTTCGATCGAACCCTTTTTTTCCCCTTTGTTTTAAAAAAAGTGTATTTTCTATGGTTCGAGGGAACCCATCATGGAAAAGGGGGTTCGTGGGAACCCCTTAAAACTCATTTTAAAATTTTTTTTTGATGGCATAAACTTGATTTTAAGGGATCAAGAACCCGAAAGAATAAAAAATCATGCATAGAGGTGCCCCAACTGCAGGACACCAAAGCTAATCCATCATATCTCATGCAGCCAACAACTTGATGTCAAAAGGGAGACATTCACTCCATTCCTTTGAAAACCTACCTCCATAAGTGTTGAGACTGGCACTAGCATTAGCAGCCTAATCAGCAACCATGTTACCAGCTCTGCCTATGTGCGATAATTTGACTCCTTCCAGATCTCTGATCAAACTTTTGGTTGCATCAATGACCACCTCCAAACGTCAGTTATTGATGTTACTACGCTTCAAGGCCCCTATAACAAGCTTGGAATCGCCCTCAATCCAAAGCTTCTTCCAACCTTTCTCCCTAGCAATCATCAAACCCCAAAGCATGGCTCCCACTTCAGCCATATTGTTGGTATCAATGCCAAAGTTTATCGCATATATTAATAGAGGTCTGCCCAGAGAATCTCTAAATACACCACCACCTCCAGCAATGCCTGGATTGTTTTTGGCCGTCCCATTGAAGTTGAACTTGACCCACCCCCTATCCGGCTTCACCCATTTGAGCTCCAAACCACCCACTTGCAAAGAGACATGGGGCGAATCCAACCATCGATAGCAAGGCTAAGCTTTGGCCCAATCTTTCTTCTCCTTGAGAATCCAGTTGTCACACTTATGTACTTCTCCCAACTCACCAATAATGCCAACCACCTTGTCCCACAACCTATCCATGGTACACTCCTCTCTAAAAATCCGACGGTTTCTTTCCAGCCAAAGAGACCAAATAATGACAGCAGGTGTGACCTCCCAAACCAACTGCAGCCCCGAACTCTCAACCTTGTAAAACCATGACTTAAGAAGATCTGCAACATTTTTTGGCATTACCCACTCAACTCCCCACTTGGACCAAAAATTGCACCATAGCTTCCATGCCATCTCACAATGTAAAAAAAGGTGGTCATTGCTGTCCTCATGCCTTTTGCACATGATGCAGCGGGAGGGACCAGCCTTGCCCATCAATTGCAACCTTTCCCATGTCAAAGCGCGGCGCTTCCAGGCGATCCAAAGGAATGCATTCATCTTGGGAACCCCATATTTGCTCAAAATCCTATCGTTGCCTTTGAAATTATCTTTAGAACAATAGAAAAGGTAAGCTTGCTTGACTGTAACCATACCGCTACCTTGACCAATCCAAACCCTCCTATCATCCTTGACATCTCCCAACACCGGCCACTTGGAGAGTCGCCTTTGTATCTCTTCCCAAGCAACCCTTAGCTCAACCACAGGTGCATCAAGTTGCTTCCATGTTCTAGCAGGAGGTAGCCCTACAATGTAGTCTTGTACAACTACACCCACAGCCGCTTCAAAGTGTGTCATCAGAGGAGCGTAGTGATGGTATTCACAAAGAGCCTTTTCCTCAATCCATTTATCCCTCCAAAAGTAGATTTGATCTCCCTTGTCGAGTCGCCACATCATATCCAGGCATAGGATATGAGAGAAAGACTTGAGGAAATTTCGTATGCTAGAGCCTTTAGGCAGCTCGCATGAAAACAAATTGTTGACATCCCCTTGCAAATACTTGGCTTGTAAAATCTTGCTCCATAGCTTCCTCAATTTTTTGATTGTGAGAGCGTTTTTACAATTTTGCTTCCTCAACAAAATTGTAAACCACTATTATGGGTTCACCCCTTGACTATCGTTTCTCTTTATTTACATCTCGTGTTTTATCACTTACAAAACTAAACAATCTTCATCATAAACCTTAGGCTACTCGTAAACACACTAGATTGGAAAATTAGTTCAAGAACCATCCTACAATACATCTTACATTCATGCCTTTATATCATTACAGTTTCAATTCAACTCCTTTAGTCTCTTGGGCATAAAAATCTAGTCAAATCATGTCACATTCATCTTGACCAAGCATAATGGATCAATGTTAAACACGTAGCTTGATCAACATATGTTTATATAAAAAGATTACACTTATAAGAATATAAAATCTCCTTAGGATCAACAAATAGGTATATTGAACATGGAGAAGATCTCATAATAAAAATACAAGTCAATCAAAATTAATAGTATGTGTAAAAATCAAATGAATTTAATTTAATTTCATCCCCTTGCTATAAATTGTAGCAATGGTAACCCATGCCCATAAATAGAAGTAGGTTAGCCTAAGAAGAAATGAACTATAAACACAAGCCCACCAAACATGTGTCATACTAGTCATAGGGCTCAAGGTAGCATAGAAATTTCAAGCATGTATATAGTAGAGGAAATTAGAACTTTCATTACCCAACAATAATATTCAAGTGCACCCAAACCAAAGGATCAACTCCCAAATTTAGACATATTTATGTGAATTTAAAAAGTGACCCAAGAAACATTGAGTCAATCATATGCATATAACAACAAAAGGATAAAACTCACCCAATGAAAAATAATTTAATCATATGTAGCAATAAATGGTCCTCTTGAAGCATACATAGCCCCTAAAGACCATGCCAAAATATATGTGCTAAATCACATCTTCATTGTAACGCATTCCCTAAGCACCACCCAAGCTAAAGGATAACAATATGCCATAAATTAAAAATTAAACAAAATTGTTATGTGTAGCACTCCCTTTTTTCATTGAGAAAATGCAAGATACAAAGAATAGAATGCAGTTAAAACTACAAAGAACCAAGTCAAAAAGCCACCAGTAGCAACAACCAATAATGTAATAGGAATGTAACTCTTTAAATGGTTGTTATTGTTGTTCATGTAATAGTTGGTGTTATGGTCTTTGTTGTGTGTTGTTGTTGTCTTGTGTAGCACTCCATTGCTTTGATGTAGGCATACAATCCTCTCAACATAGTTTCCATATGATGCATGCTAATATGTTGCTCCATTGGACTACAAGCCATTAATTAGATCGAGCATGCCACTACCAAAGGTGACATATGAACGGAAAGTCATATAGATTTGAGTGCACATAAGAATATGAACCAAGGCATGGCAAGGGAAAATAGAACTCTAGGGTAGGAAAGCATGAAAAAAAAAAAGATTTAAGCCAACATAGTCTACAACAAATAATTTTGTAGTTCAAAAGAATAGCAACTCATCTCCACCACTATCATAATGGATCTCCCTGTTGTACACACCCCACCATGAATGCTTTGTAGATCCATTCTTAAAGTCTATATGTAAACATAAGTGCATAAACATGGCACCCACAACTACATACTACACACATGTAGCCTCCACAAAGGTGACATGAAAGTATGGCAAATGCTACTATTAAAACCAAAATAAACCATAAAACTCACAGATTTGAAAATAGTTAACTTGGAACCACCAAAATGTGCAACCCAAAAACATGCAATTTCACACCTTCATTAGCAACAATAAAATTGTGCCACCATGCAAATTATTCCCATGATATGAACATCACATCCAAAACACCCTCAAAAGAAATATGCCAAAAATTAGCAACTCCAATACAACTCCAAGTCAAAATAATAGATTAATAAACAAGCCCCTAATCATGCTTGAGATCATGTGTGCAAAGATAGAACTATCTTCATCTAGACAACATTTGGGAACTATAATTTGAAAAATAATCTTCCACTATTCTACAAATCATAGATTTTGATTAAGCGTAAAGCCTACCAAAACCATACATACAACAAGAATTCATGTAAATTTAAATATATTAAGACATACAAATCACCCACAAATTCTAGGACCAAGGATACGTTATTTAAATGATAAAATATCACAAATTTACAACCACTAGATTCAAATACCATGAATCTACAACATGCAAGTACATACATCCAAAAGGACTAAGGGGTCCTCCAAGAGCTCTAAGCTACCAAATGACCGACTCCACAACCTCCACCAAGTATGTGCATCTAGGAACTTTAGGAAAAAGTCACCACATAACCAACTCCTCCATCAAGTACATGAAAAACAAAATAACTAGGTTATCCTAGAACTTCTAGGTCATCATATGACTAACTCCACAACCTTTCCTTGACAAAGTGATCTAAAATATTAGACCAAGGTGGTCACTTGACCATTAGTTCATGTCATTATATCTCATTTGAATATTGCTAAGACATTGGAGTGCTCAAACCAATAAACAAGTATGGAGATTGGATTGATGAATTTCAAGGAAGGCACGTGAGATGCCTTTGTAATCCATTTGTTCAAGTTATAGACCTAAAAATTACCTAGAAAGATAATATTTATAAATTCACCAATTTCAATGAAGTGATCAATATGTACATGCCCCCATGAATACACCCCAACAAATGTATTCCATGTAAAAGAAATAAATATGACTTTTAGTAGAAAATGAGAATTTTTTTTAGCATTATACATTTTGGCTTCCACCATGACACTTGGATTTTCAATTTCTTATGTTTGAGAGATTCTTTGAAGTCTATACTTTGTCTTTTCATGTTTGGGAGAGTAATGGTAGAGTGGTGGAGTGAGCAATGTGAAGGGATAGTTTTGGAAACCATGGTCATTAGAGGTCCATGGAAATATAAATCAAGGTACATCCTATATGAGCCCCAAGTAGGCAAGGAAGAACCCAAGAGCCCTCATGGAAGTTGGATTCCATTGAAAACCAAGTAGTGCCATACTTGTTTTTCTTATTTTTCTTGTATCTCTTGAAAAATGTTCCTCATTATGTAATTTCTTATTCCATTCACTCTAGTGGGTATAGCATAAACATTTAAGATTGGTTGAGTATTGTGTATTTTTTCTATTGAGCCCTTTTGTGGTTAACATTACTTGTGGCTTCATTGATTTAGTGGCATGGAGCAAGAAATTGAACTTTCTAGATTTTTTCCAATTATTGAGCTTCTCAAAGGGTAATCCCACAATAATGAGTCCCACTTTGTGGCCAAGATGGACATTTATATCAACATTTTTAACTAAATCTTCACTTTCTAAGACCTATAACAGCTAAGCCGTTAAGAATTTGAAGATGATGTGAACTAGTGATTTGAGTCGATTTGTGTGTAGATTCTAAATATTTATTTTTATTTTTTTTGAAATAAATTGTAAATCTTTCAACGTCTCCTTTAATAACTAGTTTTTAATAGTAAACAACATTTTTAAAAAGTAATGTTTATGTAGTCCAGCATAACTTTTTTTTTAGGAACGATAAAATTTTAATTTTTAAAATATAGATTTCTAACATCAATACTAGTGTATGGATATTTTTTCATAATTTTTTGTTACATATCGTTTTTAATTAATTTTTTAAGTCATTTTAGCTATAATTTGGACATAGGTGTGTGTCGTCAAGCATAACTTGTTGTGTATATATTGAAATTCTTTTTTTTGGTGAAACAAAAACATCAATACCTAATGCAAAGGTATTTTTTCAAAAAAAATTATTGGTTTCTATTTTTCCACCTGTGTAGAATGAAGAACTTGATGTTCGTAAAAAACCTATGTTAAGTAAAAAATGAAAATTAAATAAATAATAAAATGAAAACATATTTGTAGAGGAGGGGGACAGACTGCTCAAGACCGCAGGTCATGAGAGGGTCTAGAACAATTGGCTACCCTGATCTACCTCAAGCTAAGGGATTGTTTAAGATATTTTTGATGTTTAAAGGGGTGAAAAGGAAGGACAGTTGATCTGCCTCTTTCTTCCTGCCAACCCGAGAGTCTCAAGAAGTCGGGTGAGCACGTTTCCAAAGTTCGGACTGTGACTTAAGCGACTCACTATCAAAGGACTACAACGCGACACGCTGATGTCTCAGTGGGGTGTTGGCATCTATACGGATAGAAAGTGTAAAGTACAATAAGAAAGTTAAGGAAATCTACTAACAACCTAACATATATGGTTTAATGTAGTAACAAAAATAAAAAAGAACAAAATAACTGAATAACAATATGAATACTTTAACTTGATCTAATCTATGAATTGACAAAAGAGGGTGAGGAAAGCACACCTTCTTACCCACGATTTGATATCTTCAAGGTCTTCACTCAATGAGAAACCTACACACACAAGACAGAAAAATGTTGGGGTTGTGTATAAAGTACTGCCACAATCAGTCCCCCGCTTTGGTGTTTTCACCTAAATGGACAACCAATATAGCAACAATAGGAGAAATATGATAAAGAGAGATATTGAAGTGAAAGTACTATGCACTATGCTAAACAACAATATGTTACGAAAACAATACGATAATGCACAAGAAAGGGAAAATGGAGTGATATCACCTTCAACCACGTGCATTCAAGGAAAATGTGAGCAGGAGCGTGCTCACAATCTTGCAAATGCCAACGTTGTTACAACAACGAAGATAACAAACAGAACAAAGTGTCAACTTGTAGCTTCAATGTAGATGAGAATTCTTGAGAATGTTGGGAAAATAATAGAGAGAGTAGTCCCAAGTGTGTGAATGATCAAGAAGTTGTCCAAGAATGAAGGAGATAGTCATTTGAAGATGAATTTGGAGGCAAAGGAGTTATTCGAGGTTGGTCAAGGGAGAAAAGACGTTACTCTTCGTCGCCAACGAAGAATTATAATGCCTCTACAGATTCCAGAGGAAGAAATCTTGTCAGGACAGTAGTGCGCCGCATAGACGTCCACACATCACGGTAGCGTCCCCGACAGAATATCATCCACTAACACAAAAAATAACTACCAACTAGATGGGAAGCGAATGAAGGACGCAAAATTTCATTATCGAATTTGATTTTCTAAAGTAGGAGGTACATAAATGTGGAATTTTCAAGGGGTGCAAATTCACACCATTACATTTTTCCCCCACTTTAGCAAGCATAAGTGTCAACAAATGCGCGGTAAAGTAGAGTGAAAGCTGAGAAATGTATACCTAAACCGTTAAGGAAGCAAGCCGCAATCTGGCACACTCGAATGCATAAGAAGAGGAGATGGCTCCACAGGTACTCGATCCTGAGGAGAGTTGAAAAAAATGCATTGCAGGCCCTCAAACCTACGGAAGGTGAAAAAAGGCCCTGCAAGTGCTCGGTCATACAAAGGAGGCACCACAGCTGCTCGGTCCTAAGGGAGTCTAGATGTGAAAGGCTTTGCAAAGTTTGATAGGCACTTACAGGTGCTCGGTCATGCAAGGAAAGCTCGAAGGCACATGAACAAAATCCTCATAACCAAAAAGCCTTTAAGTGTGAAACAAAAGGCTTTCTACCTATCCACACTTCATAAAGAGTTTTATTGAAACAAGAGTTGAACAAGGAGAATTATTAATCAAATAACAATAAGTATTAACCACTTCTACCCAAAAACATTTAGCAAGCTTAGCACTACTCAACATACTCCTAGCTCTTTCCATTATGGTTTGGTTCAATCTATCTGCTACCCCATTTTGTTGTGGAGTATAAGGATTTTTCTTTTGTCGAATAATACCTGCATCCTTACAAAGTTCATCAAATTATTTAAAATAATATTCACCCCTATTGTCATACCTCAACACTTTTATCTTATAATCTATTTGTTTTTCAACTAAGGCCTTAAATTCATTAAACTTGATGAAAACTTCATATTTAGAATGCATAAAATAAATCCAAATGTATCTATAGACATCATCAATGAAAGAGACATAATACTGAGATTTACCCAAAGAGTCAACATCCACTAGCCCACATACATTCGAATGAATCTTCTCTAATAATCTATTCGCCTTATTACTTTCAGTAGAAAATGATGATCTATTTTGTTTTTTAAACACACAATCTTCACAAAATCATTTTTACCAATAGAATGTATTTTTAGTGTCCGTTACATCAACAAAGTTACTTAAAGTAGAGGTGTTTAGCCTAAACGAAGTCCCTATCCAAGATCCTTTAGCTATCACAAAACTCACTCTTACCAACCTGCAACCAAACTTATCGAATGTCACATACATTCCAAAATCATTCAACTTGGATAGTGAAAGTAAATTTCTTGTAATTCCTAGAACATGCAAAACATTATCAAGAGTTTTAATCCTCTCATCACTGAAACAAAACTTTACCTTTCCCTTACCAAATTCCTTTGTGTTTTTTCACCAAGGAAAAGTTCTCCTCCATCATATTCTTTGTAATTAGTAAACCACTCCTTGTGAGGATTCATGTGGTAGGAGCAACATGAATCAATACGCCAAGAATCATCACTAATAGTGTTAGCTGAAATAAACAAAGCATCAAAATCATTATCAAAGGGCTTTTTCGTGGAGGAATCAAAATTCCTTTTGTTATTCCTATATTCCTTCTTCACATGCCCTCTTTTACCATAATTACTCTTTTTGGGGATTTTAGAACATCCTTTAGATTTATCCCTCTTATTATCCCCTTTAGGCCCTTTCTCTTTGGACCTACCCCACAAATGCAAGGCATCTTGGGAGCCAAAATTCATGGACTTTCTCCTCATCTCCTATGAAAGAAGTATGGATATTATGGAGTCCATCTTTGGTTCTGCATTACCACTACTTATGGCAATAATTAAGTTTTCCTAAGATTCAAGTAAAGAACAAAGAAACAAGATACATTTATCTTCATCTCCTATTTTAATATCTAAAAATGTAATTTGACTTATAATCATATTAAAATCATTTAAATGATCTGCAATAGATTAGCCATCATTCATTTCTAAAAAATATAATCATTTTTTGAGATATACGGTGGAAACATTCAAAAGGACGGAAGCCATAAGACACAACTGAATGGTTCCTCATGCATTCTTGTATAAATTTTTCCAATCTTCATCACTCATTGCAACTAGTTTACTTCCTTGTTAAACCAGCAACCGCTGATCTCTCTCTTCTAGGTGATCCCCCATCTTTAATCTCCACATCTCGTAGCTCATTACATTGAACTTTTCAATATCCTAGTAAGAGGTAGAATCCATGACACACAATCTTCTTCACAAATTTGCAATATACCACAAAAACAAAAGCTCTCACAATAGCCAAAAAACCTCCAACACTTAAGAGAAAGGTATCCCCTTCTAAACAAAATCATTAGCTCTGATACCAAATGTTGAAAACAAGGTGGAACTAAGCTACAATATTAACTTATGTATGTGTATTCAAATCTGAAAATAAGATCGACAAATCTGATTATATGTATGTGATTGCACATTCACCATAATAGAAAAATCAACAAACAAATATGACACCAGATTTATGTGGAGAAACCCTATCAAGAAAAAACTCCACACGAGAAAAGAGGGAAAGTATACTATTTATCTTCACAAGAGAGATTCACCACAGTAAACTTCCTTGTTGATCTCCTACAACCCAAATGCTTCCATGCACCTACAAATAACACAAGATGATACTACCATCTCAAGGCTCCAATTTATAGAACTTGTGGGAGGCAAAACCATAGTGGTAAACCAAAACGAGAGGTTCCAAAAGCACTTGCAAAAATGCATGCCCCTTCCTTCAAAAACCAAGATTCGTGATAATAAATTAATTAATATGCACAAGGTTTCAATATGCACGCCTAACCCATAGCCTCTTCAACTCCTGGAATTCAAGATGGTCTGATGACTATTCAACTTCCAGATGGAGAACCAATAGACACTTATTTCCCTCCAAAATTGGTGCCCCACTCAAGACCCTTCACATTCCCAATTTGAACACCTAGGAGGGATAATTTTGTCCTCTAGTAACATGTAACCTCCACCAACATTAAATTTTCTCTTGAAAATATAATTACAATGGCCAAAACTAAATACATTTTTCTCATGTCCCCTAGGACACTTTCCAAGAAACATGGAGACATAAAAATGACTTAGGTTTGCATGGTAAATGTCACCTAACCTAACAATAGATTGAAAACATCAAAAAGGCATGACATGACAAGAACTTAAGGAACAAGACATTTCATGAAAGTAAGTTGATTTTAATTTATGATAGTAAATTCAATAAATAGGGGAAGTTAAAAAATAAGATTGCTTGACCAATATTCTATTAATGTGGGGATTTCCCCTTGAAGTTTGGTAAGATTAAAAAATAGGAGGATATATGTCAATAGGGTCGAGCTAAAATTGTATCATGAAACCACTTAAGAAACCAAGACAGTTGTATTATATGTATCATTTGTACCATAAATGTAGTGTACATAAAAAGTACAAAAATAATTGATGGAAGGTACTAAAAAATATGTAACTAGAAAATAGCAAGAAACTTAAAACAAACACAAGCATTTAATGTAAACTCTATCATTGATAAAAGGAGACCAAAGACACTAAGAATTTCATTGGTTTCCTCCTAAATTGTGAGGTCTTGCAAAATATTTCTAAACATCACTTCCAATTGTTGCAATGGAGAACCTTGCCTTAGTAAATGTTTCTCAGAAGCCACACCCAAAATATAAGAAAATTCCATAGAAATAAATGGAGGTAGATCCTGAGGGTGCATTCTCCAAAGTACTAATAAATGTAATCTACATAGAGGATGTGAGAAAGTATATCTAGGCACCACTGACAAACATTAACCATATAGCTTTCACGTCACTTTGACAAAAATTGCTACAACTAGGGCAAGACCAATATTTGTCACAATATTAACAAATTGGTCAATTGAATAAATATCCCAAACTTCTCAAAAGAGGAAGGATGAATAAGGATCATTTTGAGCCAAATTCATGATGAATATACGTATTTGGGTAAACCCTACCAAATCACAAAATAAACCATCTAGGTTGTACCAAGATTAAACACAAAAGGTGAGGTACCTTCAAAGAAAGAAAGAAAAATGACTAGGTCACTAAGCCAACCAAAGCTACATTTGGTGGAAGAAGCCTTAATGTAACAAAAATAAAAAACCTTGTCACGTGGTATGCTACCATGGGAACTTCTTACAAAATCTATGATACAAATAAGAGGAATCCTTAATTGGTACTTCCTTCCACAAGATATACCAGATGGTGGTCGAGGGGAAGGAAATTGACTTATGTGAAGTCTTGCAACAAAAATTATTGGAAAATATCCAATGCACAAAGAACACACATTATCAATTTTGGTATGGAACCCTAGTCATTTTCTTATCATTTTATTTTGTGAATACATTATCAGTATTTGTTAGTGTAGTGTTGTAAATTTCATACCCTTTCAATTTCACACTATGTTTTTTGCCTACTTTGGTGTACATTCCCTTAGTATCTTTGTAGGTTAATTTCAGCCCTTGCATCGTACTTTTTCCTTCTGAAGGTACTCAAGCTTTCTTTTTCAAAGTCACTTCTTTATGTCACCTTTGTGTTTCCCTTTTGTTCTTCTTGTCTCCTATTATTTTTTAGCATAAATTATCTAAACACTAGCACTTAGCATGGATGTCCACATGTAGCACTAGCATCCCACAACAATTTTGCATTCAAATGTCATTTTTGAGTGTCTTTCCACTTGTCACCTTCCCAGGTTAGTGAAAATAGATTGGAACAATTCATAATGGTTCATCAACCTCTTCCTCTTACCTCCTCCTCTCACTTTAAAAAAATAATCTTTCATTTTGTGAATTCTCTCTCTTGACTCTCTAGCACTCTCAAGCTCACACATCTCTCTACAACTTGTTACATATCTCTATACTGCTCGCACAACATTCTCCCACAACTCTTTTATTCTCTTTGGCCTTCTTAAGCCTTGCAAGTAATATTGGTCTTTTTATTTTGTTTACCCAAGCACCTTGGTATTATCACATTCCTTATCTTTCATTTTAATAATTATTCTCTTCTAGATTCACTTAGAATAAGAGCACAAACTATCTATTTCTCTTTTATCTATCTATCTTGGATACTGTGGAGGTAGAAACACCAAAGCAGGGGTTGGACTGAGGCAGACGTCGAAAAAACTCCAAACATTTGTCTTGTCTAGATGTGCTTGTAGGTTAGGTGGATTCTAGAACTCAAATAATGTATTTTGGGAGTTTCTAGTGTGACTGGTGCAAGACGACAGTGCAAAGTGAGGAAATCAGTGCAATGCGCTTGTGTCTGAGGCAAAGACCTCCATATTTATACTACATGTTCCTTATCATATGTATTTTCTATTTTTATAATTTTTATATTTTATTAATATATTTATTTTCACTGATTTATTTCCCTTTAAGTATTGTATTTAATTAGTTTTATTTGAATGTAATAAGTAGAATTTTCTCTCAAATGAACCTAGCTTTACTTTTGTTAGAGTCAAATTTTCTACATTGTGGTTAGAAAAACTTGGAAAAATAATATCTCAGTAGCAACCTAGAAATACGAGCATGTGTGTCATATCCAAGATGTCACCACCTACATTGATGTATACTAGGGCTTCTTCAGATCATTTTAATAAAAAATACAAAGAAAGAAAAGAATATCCAATGATATGGTCAGCATATACGCAAATGGGATTGTCTTCCTTGTGGATAAAAACTACACCTTGATGGAGGCAATTGAACCTCACATTTCATGGATCCCACATCTCCCATATGAAGTTAGTGATGAATTAATGGATTCATAAGCCACAACATTGCTCAAGCTTCCCAAGCACCCCAATGCAAAGAAGTTTATGTTTTATAGATAATTTATGGATAAACTCAAAAAAAGATAGAGGAGCACATGGAGAAGAATAAAGGAAAATTATATCAAAATATCCAAAAGTCCTTACCATTAGAATAGGACACATCTACACCACAAGTTAGAAGATCGGGGAGATTAAGTATGAGATCACTAGCATTTCAACTAAGAATCACCAAACAACAAGAAGAACTAAGGGCTACAGAGAAAACCATAAAAAAGCTACCATCAACCCCAATAAAGGAGGAATAATAAGAATCGACAATTCAAGAAGCCTTAAAAGCATTAATGCAACTAAGTGTTAAAAGGAAAAAGAAAAAATAAAAGTAAACACAAAAACAAAAAGCATCAAATATTGAACCCAAAAAGGAAGCACAAGTAAAACAAGGGCATAGAAGAAAAGGGTTGGAAAACACACACCATCTAAATCATAATCATTGGAGGTACAAGAAATAGAAAAATAAGATATGTTGGATATTGACCTCCTAACTAATGCATTCAATTAAAAAGGAATACTTCAACAAATAGCATACATGCACCTTCAAGTGAGTCGGGAGAATCAAGAAATAATCAAATATATAGTGGCCCCTTCTACTTCTTTGGACAACATAATTTAAACTCTTTCATGCCTCATCCGTTAAGGAAAAAAGGAGAAGGCTATATAAATATAGGAGGATGAGAAAAAAGCATTGGAAGAAATTAATTCAACCTTGTTTGTCAAATGAAAGGAAATATTAACATAATTACAAGCAAAAGAGCTCAAATTCAAAAAAATGGTGGATATACTTGTTGATGCCAAAAATTAGTAAGGTAACAACCCTTTGTGGGAAACTCGGTTAAAAAGGGGACCTATTGCGCTAAACTGAGTAACCTCCAGATTTTAAAGAAGTTGACTTGTTCTATAACTGAGGTTTTGAATGGGAAAAGGAAGCAGATATAAAAATAAAAGATCTAACTAGGGCGATGCACAAAGATTTAGATATAAGGCACGATAAACCTATCTTGTAGATTCGGTCTAAGAGTCCATTCAACAATCTGCTATGTCTCGAAATAACAAAAATCAACGAGAAAGACTTGGATAATTCATTTCATGACATAAAAGAATTTGCATAGAGATTTACTTAACAGTTAGAGTCAGAGACATGGTTCTAAATTAGTGTTCTATTCAAATCATTGAAGTTGCAAACAAACTATTCAGTAATAGCACAGTATAATGTTATCCAATAGTTAAGAAACATAAAGGCCAAATTACAAGGGCACAGTCTATGAGTCTTTACAATTATCTAACAAAACAAAAGGCATGGTGTCTTCCTAATTGTTATGTAGATATTTCAAGCTCGTTCTTCGAAAGAAGAAGCGGTATATATAGCTAGGGGCTTCCACTGCTTGAAGGACTGTAACATAAAAGATTCTCCATCATGAATGATGATGCTCGCAGCAATGATTCACCACGGCCATTGTAACAAAAAAGATCCTCAAGCATGAACCCAGTCATTCGTGAGTCAGATGCATTCTCTACAAATGATGGTAGTGGTCTTGGCTTACCCTGTGCAAACAAGTATTGCCTCCCAACGAAAGAAATTAGAACACGCGGCAGTATATGGCAGCTTGGCGCTCACACCACTCCTTTTAATGAAGATGTGCCAAAGGGACACGTGGCGGAATTTCGCAGCCCGTGGTTCATCCTCCTCTTCCTTTTATGAGAGCTTGTGATGAGAAGACATGTGGCAAAAAAATTATTATTGGCACCACTTGAGGGGCTCGCCAAAGTTTGCACGGGCGGAGGCTACGTGGAATGCGATCGAGGCCCAAAAAGAGATTTATATGAAAGCAGGCTTAACATGCCCAATTTATTGTCACATGGGGGCAGATCGAGGCTCGAAAGAGAAGGGAAGGGAAGCTCCCCTTCAATGAGCGATTAGGTGACACGTGGTAGAAGTGAGTTGAGACCGCTGAAAAACTAGCATGGAGGCTTTTAAAAATCATCGACGTGGTCGAGAGTTGAGCAAAACATCAAAAACAACCTAAAGGGAGCATGGGGTATATTAAATATCCACAGCTTTTGGCGGCTATCAGGGGCATTTCACCTACAGAACGACAAATCCAAAAATCTTTGGTTTTGTGACCATCGCCTTATTCATCGAGCATTGAAGCCAGAGCTTAGAAAGGGCGATCTGCAAGGGCAGCCAGTCGGCCTCAGAAGGCGTTGATATGGTGCGCATATTTTTATGTGCCTCGTGTAGATCGATCACTTCTTTAAAAAGAAGCATCATAGATACTCCGGACCCAACCTCGAGCTGGAAAAGTAGACATGCGATCTGATGAGTTATACCTTTAATGTCCTCGGTGGTAGGAGGCTGGCTGAAGCTCTGAAAAATGGATAAATTTTGCTTCCTCTCCTCAATTTTGGCTGCAATTTGCTCTGTAGTAGCCACCGATTCATCAGAAAGAAATGGAGAGGGCAATACCATCTGGGTCAGTTTGGAAAACCTTGCTCGTACATTGTCCATAATTGGGCCCAATGTGATTGAGCATCATTGAGCATGAAGGGTGGCTGCCTGGCAACGGATGAACTCTTTCGTGATCCTAGTGGCTAACCTCCGATTTTCAACCCCCACTTGTACCATATCCTCACTTGGCACGGTGTATAGCTTGTCTAACAATGTTTCTGGTTCAGGAACCTTTTCCCGTATGAATTGTGGGAATTGTTCCATTGTGTCGCAAACCTCCCTGCATAAACCTGTCACCTCCACCATGAACTGAAGTATGGGTTGGAGAGTCAGACATAAGGCCTTGACTCTCTCCCAGTAGGAAGCATACATTTGTTGGACTACTAAGCAGGGGTCTAACTGTGGAGCAGGAGTTTGAATGATATTTTTCAAGAGATTAATCTTTGCATCCCTCATCCCAATCTCTTGTGTTAGCCCTACAATTTGTTCTACGGCAGAGGAGAGTTTCTCCTGCAGGTCTCTCTATGCGGCCAACCACCTTTCTTCATCCTGGCTACGGGTTGCAAACTCCTCCTTCAAGGAAAGCCTAATCTTCTAGAGGTCTTCTTGAAATTGAGCCTACATGCTCGCTTGATTTATCTCTTTTTCTTGTACTGCTTGCTCCAATTGAGTGTGCAGTCATTGGAATTCTTCATATTTTTGTTGAACCTCTCCTTCTGATTGGGCCAACCTATCTGATAATTCATGTTTCCTTTGTCGCAGCTCAGCTACTTGACCCGACTCCTAGGATTGGAACCTCTCGAGCTCCCTTTGCAAGCTAGCTTGTTCTGCCTACACATTCTATGTGAGGTGCATCTTTTTTGTTTCCCATGCTTTGTCCTTGGCCAACAAGAGTTCTATCCTTCCTTTAATAGCCTTGAGCTCGTCTTCCACCTTCTTCAACTTGCGACCAGACTTAAGAAAGTCAGTGGTCACCACCCGTTGTGTCTCCTCAATTAGATCGACTTTATCCTATGGTCGGGCAACACGCAAGTCCAGTCTGATGGCATGGATGTCATAGTCATCGGGTTGCATTTCTCCCTATAGTTTGCTAACATTGGGATGCATGGTTGTGAAATGCAATGATTGTTGAGCCTTGTTATAAGTTGTCTGGACTTTGGGCTTCGCTGGCCTCCTCGCATCCTTTTCCTTTTGCTTTTGGAGTCAGAGAACTCGAGAATGTTTGTTGTATCACTCTGCAATAAGAATTGATTTGGAGATCTGATGTGTTCACCTGTAAAGGGTACGCCGAGAGGGACAACAAAAGGGGATGAGAGGCAGGTGACCTTAGACGTTTTCTTCTTTGGAAGGGCAATCGTGAGCGGAGAGAAGGGAGGAATATTCCAAATCCCAAGTGACGAAGGCGTGGGGGGACCCATGGGGAATGAGGGTGGCAATGGAGATACAACTAGCTTCGTTTATTACAAAGGTTGGGTCGGAGTCAACTCAGGGGAGGCCAAAGGGGCAACAACTTCATATATCAAGGGGGCGGTAGCCATGGATACAGATTAGGAGGCAGTCGGGGCTCTGACCAAAGACGGGGCAGCTCAAGGGGAAGTGAAATCCGTATGTCTGATATGAGAAAACTGGGAGAAACCTCTCGCAGCCATTGCAGTGGGGATAGAGAAAGATAGGCCCACACTTGGAGCGATGGGTGCCATAGGGATCGTGGAAGAAAAAAGAGACTATGAGCCGAGAAGAGAGGGAGAGAAAGATACATGAGTGGTGGATTCCATCTCGGTCCCTTGGCCAACAGCAACCTCCTGTGAACCACCCCCCGAAGTAGTATCAGTGCATTGTCCTTTGCTTGGTGGAGGGTTTCCCACATCCACTGCTTTTGTCAATTGTTGCGTTCCTACGGGCTTTCCTACGGCCCAAGGTCAAGATTGCGAGGACCCTAATCGTGAAATATTCCTTCGTACACTCCTAACAGCTATGCTAAGCTGCATCGTTTTTTTTTTTGCTTCCCCTTATCAGAGCATGGTGCGACATCTTCAGGGTTGGCCTCCTCCTCATCACTCACGTCAGAGTCTGTATGTTCTCTGTTCCAGAGAGTATCACACTGATCATCGGTGTCGAAAATCGATGGGTTTTGGAACGGGGCAATGACGCACTTGATCTCTTAGTGATAAATCCAGAAATCATTGATCTTTTCTATCTTCCAGCCCTGTTCCCTTATCTAACTATTTCGGAGTGCAACATTCATGCAGAAATTTTCATCCACCTTCCCTATAGGGATATAGAACCCGAGCCATGATGACCTCTGATTATCCTTCGTCATGAGCGCTAAGTCCACCCAGAATCATCCAGAGGATTTCGCTGTGCTTCCCAGTAAGGTTGAGGGCTATGTTTTACCTTAATAAATGTGTCGCCCAAATCATCCTTAGGGTTGTAGTCCCACTTATCACAAATGAAAACCATCCCGATGTGCTCCAACTTTGCCTCCAGTAGCTCCACCAATTTCTTCTCTACCATGACCACTGTTTTGTAGCTCGTAGGGCATTCAAAAAATCCCCTCTTCTTCTTCCTTGGATCAGAGCAAAAGGTCAAATCCATAATAGCCAGTTTATTGGAACACTTCAAGGGCCAATACCCGATCAGTGACGGATGCGGGGAGTTGGATTGGCTCTTCAGAAAAGCCACGCACTCGGACGCATGTGAATTCCTCCCTGAGGAACCAATCACACTTGGGGAACAGGGATCGCATCCAGCCAATTTGATCGCCTGACAGGTGATAGTAGTCATTATCCTCGCCCAGATCGCGCAAAATCAAAATCAATAATTTTTCCAAAAATGCATAATAATCATAGGTGGAAGAGGGGATGTGAGTCCATACCAAAACTGGCTTTCGATGCTTCTTCTCATCAAATATTGACAACTCTATTTTCTCCTTGAAGAAATCGAGATTCTGATGTAGAAACATATAGGCAAGAAGAGAAGGATATTTGAACTTACCAATAGTTTCGAACTCGACAATCTGCTTCCGCATATCTTTGGCAATCATTTATGCGAAATCATACTAAAAAGGGTCTTTTTGCCTCCTTAGTTGAAAACCTAGGCCTAACTAAGATTCAAACACAATCATTTCATCGTCCAAGCCGAACACAAAAGCCATCATGGAGAAGGCATCTTGCAAGTCCGCATGGATGAAGTCAACATGACGATTCAGATTTTTTAACAGCCGCTGGCAATCCTGGGGCCTTTCGGTCTCCACATTATAAAAGTCGAGGGCATTCCTTCTACCCTTCCAGAATTTTGAACCCTTTTTCTAGTTGAACGGCTCCATCAACAGCGCTCTAGTGCTATTCTCGGGAATGCACAACATGTCCCTAAGGGCCTACGCAGTTATCACTACTCTCAACCTTCTTCCCTCAATGGCGCCAGTCATTGGATTGAAACACCGAATACTTTCATGAATTATTTTTGGGCAGTGTTGCACATACGGGACCATATATTGTGGGAGTCTGTAGATCCATTGCTTGTATGATAGTTGATTGTCGAAGGCTTTCTTCATTCTGGCAAAAACAGCTTCCCTCAGGCCCTTAGGGTTAGTCTTGAGGACGAGGTCATAAATTTTATCCCACTCTCCCTTTACCAAACTTGCATCCTTGAGAGTCCCCTTCTTGGTTGTCTGCATGCGAAACCACTCCTGTTTATCTGGGATTCCAGGCGTAGTGTAGGACCCATCCTCCTAAAAAATATTGACCATGGGTGTTGTGAGCATCGCATCGGGCAAACTTTGAGATGTTTCACCTAGCTCGTTCATCTATTTTGAGCTACTTCAGGGGCAGTGGATTCCATTTTTCCTCAAACTTTTGAAATTTTCTACACGTCTCTTAGCAATTCTGCACTTTGAAAATTCTCTGCACCAACTATGTATTCAAAAAGCCTTATTTTTTTTGTTAAAACAACCACATGCAATACTTAGCTTTTCCTATCCTCCTTTGAGTGGTAGATGATGGTTGTTTTTTCTACATTAAATTTGGCATGTACTGCTAGCCTTTTGGTTTATGTGAAGTGAACTACTTGCCATTTTGAAATGACAAGGATTCATAATGACCCCAGGTACTTAACACCCATGGCGCAATTTTCCTTGGAAATTGTGATTGTGTTGGTGTTTTGAAGGCAAACTAGGCGTTGTATGTCGTGGTAATTAATACCCCGAACGGAATGATTACGCCGAAGTATGCGATAAGAATCAAATAAATACGCATCCTTTCTTGGAGTTTTAGGAACACCTGCAAGATGACACCTCAACATTCGGCTAAATAGACTATCGTCGGATACTGCCCCCAGTTTGTCCTAATTAATTAGCTTGCCTTAATTTTGTACCCAGTAACTCGTACCTGCAGCCACAACTGGGTGAGAGTCTTGAGCGAGCCTTGGTGCAACGTTTGAGGTGGTACCTAGTTAACCTCGTGCTTATGGTATGCAAATTATCGTTGCTTCTTCTATAAATAGGCGCCTAGGCAGTAGGGAAATCAAACTTAGCAATTTTTTGCAAAATTAGCATTAGGTGATTGGTTTAGTATTTGGTATTTGCAGTCTGCTTAGTATAGAGTTTGGATCTAGGCATCTGGCACAAAGCCATTTTCTGACAATCATATAGGTTTTGACATTGTGAATACCCCAATTAGGGTGACCTCCCATAAATCTCAAACGAACTTTTTGGGTGAGATTTCTACTATACGCTTGAAGAGAATGATAAAGAATAAGCATTCTTTGGCAATCATAGCCATGAAATGGGTCCTGGGACGCAACTACGTCAAATATGAGGACAAGTACAGATTTAATACTGATGTGTGATCTCATTTTGTGGCATCGATGCTTGACATTCAAATCCCCAAGCCACTTATCATCCATCTGGTGACAAAAATATTTCCAAAGAAGTATCTGAACGGGCTCAGGGAGGTGGTGGCAAATGTTGCATTTGGTGGAAGAATTCTGACTACAAGCGACCTTGTAAGTTTATTGAAGAAGATGCGGTTGTCCCGTGGTTGTCGTTCCTGAGCGGTCTCCGCCTCCAGTCGTAGGAAGTACATCGCCAAAAGGTCACCCATGCCTGTCACTTTCTCTTTTGAATCTACAACGTGGTGTCGTTCTATGATATTGAATGGTACACTGATTTCAGGAACCTGGTGTTCCCTCCATCACCTATCGTTGCTCCTCTAGATGGTCTTGTTGGCCTAGTTGTTGCTGTCGAGGATGATATGGTTTTGGATGTTGTTGTTGCTGCTTCTTCCCATGACTAAAGATTTCCTCCTTTTCATTCTTTTAAGACTAAAACTCGTTAGTCTTTTTGTATATAGCCTAGAAAAGGCTTCATAATATAGAAATATATATAAGTATATACTTTTTAAAAGTGCGGCCTCGAAGCCATTTTTCTATTGTACTTATCAAAGTATATAAATATAATAAAGATATGGCTTATGTCTAAAATTCCTACCTTGCTGCATATTTCTTGTCCCTTCTAGCATATGTGTTATTCTCTGTATCATAATGTGAATTTCCACTGCATCATGGATTAGGAAGACTAGTCGAACAAAGAAAAGAACAAAGAGGAAAATAACCACAATAATTACATATTTACATGGTAGAACTATCTAATCGAGTTCTATAGAAATTTTAAGGTGAATTCCCCTAACGAGAACCCCTATCACTTTTCTCTCTATCCTTTTTGATTTAAATGTCTCATATCGCCTGTACTGAATTATTATGAACATACCCTCCCACAACTTGTCAGATTTCTCGTGTTGATCGGGTCTTGATGTCTGCTCATTGAATTTTAACATTAGGCACTTACCATCCCGTTTCTGGTCCAAACAGTCATCCAACAGAGAAAACACACTCGAACCTGCTATGTTGTGTACGATTGATCCCATGGAGGGTAGTGGGTGATGATTTCTTGGTGATGCTTGGTTTAGTTTGCGGAAATCAATACACAGGTGGATATCTATGTTCTTCTTTCAGACAGGTA
Source organism: Sequoiadendron giganteum (assembly GCA_007115665.2). Classification (NCBI taxonomy): domain Eukaryota; kingdom Viridiplantae; phylum Streptophyta; class Pinopsida; order Cupressales; family Cupressaceae; genus Sequoiadendron; species Sequoiadendron giganteum. The sequence continues at coordinate 95,929,224 of CM021100.1, forward strand.
TGAGGATAAACACCCAAATATTAGGCTCGACTGAGAAGACAATTTGCGACTGAACTAGCTTTGCTAACCTTTGCACCATCAGTGCTTCAATCTTGGGACTCGTTGGGCTCTATTCTTGGCAAGTCGATTTAGCCTCGTTTTTCAGTTCTATCGCAAGTTGGATGATGTCAAGATCATATTCTCTGAGTTTATCATATGACTGGGCCACCGTCCCCTCATCATTTTCTTTTAAAAAATGGATGAGCCTTTCTTTACCTTGATGTAGGACGTACTTTCTGACTTTGAGCTTTCTCCCATCCCTGATCTGAAAATCTGCTTACTCCCCTCCGTTTGCTACAAACTTCCTCTTATTGTTTCTTGCATTGTCAGAATCAAAAGGATTTTTGAGAGTGACCAAACTCTTCGGAAGGTTATGGGACCTTGGTTGAATGTCTTGTTCGTCGTCAGTTTTGGCGACCCTTGATTGGAGTCATTCAATAAATTCTCTCGACTATGAACTGAACAAGGCAATGTGTTCATCATTGTCAAATATTTGCCAATTCTGACCACCATCTAGAGTTGTTGGTTGGAATATCATTCGCACAGAGTGTCGGTTATGCATTGGGTCGGAAGTTAGTTTGAATTGGGATCCAATTTCGGCCATGCGGTTCGTATCAGGATTTTGTTCTTGAGGAACAACTTGAATATTAAAATTTTCAAAGCTCCCGATTAGGTCCCAGACTTTGTCTCCATAGGATCTCATACGAACATTCTTTGTTCTACCGATATTTTGAACTTGATTGATGGTTAGCTCGGAATCTTGGAACACCTTTATTTGCTTGATGCCCATTTTCTCTGTTAGGCTTAAACCTAGTATGAGGCCTTCATATTTAGCCTCGTTGTTGGAACAAGAAAACTGGGATCAAAAAGATCTGACTGTCTTCTCTTCGCTTGATGAAGTCGGGCATATTTCAGCTCCTGCACCGATCTTGCGTTTAGCACCATCGAAGTGTAGTGACCACAAATTTTCGGTCAAAATGCCTTCGGTCTCTTGTGTCACCTTCAGGATGGCTTGGTCATCGTCATAAATGACATAAGTCCCTAGTCTAGTGGCATGATAATTTTTGAAAGGGTCTTTATCAATGAACTTGCTTAGGAGAACCTCCTCTTGATCAATCCGATCTCTAGTGATTTCTTCATCTTCTAGAAGCTCAGTGCAGTACATCTCCCCCTTGGTGATGGAGGTGTGAGCGGGCTCAAAGACTAACTTAGCTTCATCTGCAACATGTTTTGAATGCAAAGGTTCGAACACCAGCTTCATTTTGAATCCGTGTTTGGTCCTTATAATCAGGTGCGACCAATCTAAGGAAAGGTATCCACCTAGTTTAGAAGTGAATTCCCTAGACAAGCACAGATCGAATATTGGAGGAATATCAATGATCATAGTATACTACTTGACCGTGTTATTGGGGTAGGCAAACAAATTTAATGGAAGGTCCTTAATGATTCCCACAATATTAATCATATTCCCATCTAATTGCATGACTCCTTTATTCAAAGGTTCGTAGCTCAATCCTAGGGCTTCAACTATTTGCCTGGGCATGACTATGGTGTTGGCGTTGGAGTCAATCATGGAGTTATGTAGTAATTTCTTACCCACAATAAGGGTTAGGAAAAAAACGGCCTCGGCTTAGGTTTACCTTCGTCGAATTTGACTGTGGATTCTTCCTCTTGATCAGTCTAATCTTTGGTGATTTCTTCATCTTCTAGAAGCTCGGTGCAATACATCTCCCCCTTGGTGATGGAGGTGTGAGAGGGCTCAAAGATTGTCTTAGCTTCATCTGCAACATGTCTTGAATGCAAAGGTTCAGACACCAACTTCATTTTGGATCTGTGTTTGGTCCTTATAATCAGGTGCGACCAATCTAAGGAAAGGTATCCACCTAGTTTAGAAGTGAATTCCTTGGACAAGCACAAACCGAATATTGGAGGAATATCAATAATCACGGTATCCTGCTTGATCATGATATTGGGGCGGGAAAACAGATTTAATGGAAGGTCCTTAATGATCCCCACAGTATTAATCATATTCCCATCTAATTGCATGACTCCTTTATTCAAAGGTTCGTAGCTCAGTCCTAGGGCTTCAGCTATTTGCCTGGGCATGACTGTGGTGCTAGCGTCGGAGTCAATCATGGAGTTATGGAGTAATTTCTTACCCACAATAAGGGTTAGGAAAAATGGCCTCGGCTCAGGTTTACCTTCACCGACTTTGACTATGGATTCTTCCTCTTGATTGGTCTGATCTCCGGTGATTTCCTCAGTAGAGACCTCTTCTACAGTATTTGTGAGAACTTTGGTCGGAGGTGATTGATCAATAGCCTCCCCTTGAAGTGATTGCTCTTTTGATTCTGTGATCGTGTCTTCTTGGAGAGCCCTCTGTAGCAATGTCTTTTGTTTTGGAATGGCTAAGATCTCCCATAAGGACACGTTAGCAAATGATTTTTTAAATTGTTCCACTACATCGAACGGTGGCAGACTTGGAGGCTTTTTCTCTTTATCTCTTGTTGGTATGATCTCCCTTTGCGGTGGACATTGTGGTACCACTGCGAAGGCACTAAGTTTGTGGTTGGGGGCACTTTTAGGCTACAAACTGACTAATTGTGGGATGACTATTTTGCATGTAAATCTCTCTTTGGAGCGAGTGTTGTAATCAGACTACACTTGCGAGGTCTCTGAAGTGGATGCTTTGAATGTGAACACCGTTTCCTCTCCTTCCATCCATGAGAAGAGGGTGTGGTTGGGATCTATATCATTCTCTTGTTCCAGAGACATCCCTTGCATTTGAGCGATGAGTATCGCGTTTTACATTTGCAGAGAGCTATATGCATAACCCCCATTGTCCGACGTTGCGCCTTAGTTGCCCTGCTCCGCCACCTTCTATTGTAGATTGTCACGTGGGCAGTTTCGGGTCATATGTGAATCGCCGCAAGGGAAACACCAGGGGTTGTCGTTATCTACCTAATTGTTTTGCCTCGCCGTTAGCTCTCTATTAGAGCTTAGGTTGGTGTTCTGTAGTGGAGTGGATATTGGTACTATTTGACTTGTTGTTTGTGCCTGAGGATTTGTGTGAGCGCCTCCTTGGAACTGGTTTTGTTGGTAAGGGGACCTTTCGCCCTGATAATTCTAATATGTCGGCTTTGGAGGAGCGGCTTGGTTGAGCTTGATGACAGTTATCTCGTTGGCCATAGCTCGTAACATTTCCTTTGTCGCTCATCTCATCCTTCGAGGAATCGAGTGTGACATTTTGTGGTACGCTTGCGTATGTGTACATGAATTGAGGAGGAGCAGTTGCAATGGTAGGTGGCGTTGCCTGGGCGAAAACCAGTAGCTCGAGGAATATAGGCTAATGGGTCGAGGCGGAAAATTTCCAGCATCAATCAGATTGTTTTTTGCTTTAATTGTGATGCTATATGCATCTGGTAGAGTAGTTCCGCCGAGTGACGGGACCATCATTGAGATATCGATGTTGATGGACTTCAGGTAAAACATGAATGCCAAATCGGGTGGCGGGTGGATTGCAACCTGAATTCTTTGCCAAGTTATGTGGAACTAAGCATTGAAGTCGGTCAGAGCCTCATATGGAGCCCACTTGATGATCTCTAGCTAGTGATATTGGGAAGACCTATCTCCGACATTCAAGCATCTTTCATAAAAAGGATCCCCAAGCTGATCCCAAGTGTCGATAGAGTTAATCGGCAGAGTGTGATACCAATTTGATGATTTTCCTCTGAAAGAAGTTGCGAGCAACCTCAGTGCTAAGTTCCGGTCTATAACTTCGTGTACCAAACATACGTCTGGCACATCTTGCAGATTTTCTGATGGTGTTCTTGAGCCATCTCCGGTGAACTTAGGAATAGATTTGAGAGCAGAGATCGGGATGGGGACCCAAACGACAAGCGTTATTGGTGTTCTAAGAGGACTTTTGTTGTCCCATGCCACATAGTTTGGGTTAGCGATTGGTAACATGGCTGGTGGAGGGGTTGGGACGTTTGTGTGATGGGTTCTAGTTGGTACTGTTCCTAACAGTGGTATCAAAAAACTAGAGTTATTTGTTGTTTGGGATCTTATGATAGGTCAATGGCTCATATACTTTTTTAAGTATTAAGAGCATTTAGAAGGTCCCACTGGGCATGCCAGGAAAAAGAAAAACTGTTGATGCCAAAAATTGGCAAGGTAACAACCCTTTGTGGGAAACTCAGTTAAAAAGGGGACCTATTGCGCTAAACTGAGTAACCTCCAGATTTTAAAGAAGTCAACTTCTTCTATAACTAAGGTTTTGAATGGGAAAAGGAAGCGTATATAAAAATAAAAGATATAACTAGGGCGATGCGCCAAGATTTAGAAGTAAGGCATGATAGACCTATCTTATAGATGCAGTCTAAGGGCCCATTCAACAACCTGCTATGTCCCGAAATAACAAACATCAAAGAGAAAGACCTGGATAATTCATTTCATGACATAAAATAATTTGTATAGAGATTTATTGAACAGAAAGAGTCAAAGACATGGTTCTAAATCAGCGTTCTATTCAAATCATTGAAGTTGCAAACAAACTATTCAGTAACAACACAGTAGAATGTTATCCAATAGTTAAGAAACATAAAGGCCAAATTACAATGGCACAATTTGTGAGTCTTTACAATTATCTAACAAAACAAAAGGCATGGTGTCTTCCTAGTTCTTTTGTGGATATTTTGATCTCGTTCTTCAAAAGAAGAAGCAGTATATATAGCCAAGGGCTTCCATTGCTTGAAGGACTCTAACAAAAAATATTCCCCATCATGAATGATGATGCTTGCAACAATGATTCACCACGTCCGTATTAACATAAAATATCCTCAAGCATGAACCCAGTCATTCGTGAGCCAGATGCATTCTTTGGAAATGATGGCAGTGGTCCTGGCTTACCCTGTGCAAACAAGTGTTGCCTCCCAACGAAGGCAGTTAGAACACGCGGCAGTATATGGTAGCTTGGCGTTCGCACCACTCCTTTTAATGAAGATGTGCCGAAGGGACACGTGGTGACATTTCACAGCCTGTGGTTCATCATCCCCGTACTTTTATGATAGCTTGTAATGAGAAGACATGTGGCAACATTTTTACTATTCGCACCGCTTTAGGGGCCTGCCAAATTTTGCACGAGCAGAGGCTACGTGGCATGCGGTCGGGGCCCGAAAGAGAGTTATATGAAAGAAGGCTTAATGTGCCCGATTTATTGACATGTGGAGGCAGATCGGGGCTTGGAAGAGAAGGGAAGGGAAGCTCCCCTTCGGTGAGTGATTAGGTGACACGTGGTGGCAATGAGTCGACACCGCCGAAAAACTGGCATGGAGGCTTTTAAAAATCATCGGCGCAGGCGAGAGCCCGAAGGGAGCATGGGGTATATTAAATATCCACAATACTCATGACACAAAGCTAAGAAGCCAAGATAAAAATTTAGTAGGAGATAGTTGCAGTAGAAAAAATAGTTTATGAAGTATTGATAAAAGAAGAAAAAGAGAAACTTTTCATAACATTGTGGGGTAGAACAACAAGAAACACCATCTCAACAACAAGAAGCTTCATCTCAGTAGCAAGAGTTATCCACACATCCATTTGTTAGAGTCACTCAAGGACTCAAGCCTTTGAGATCACTTGGTAAAAGTATTGTAGTGTCGTAAATATTACTCCCTTTTGTGTGTTAGTACAATTTCACACTTAGTTTGGACCTACTTTAGTGACCCTTGCATTAATACATTTCAAACACCTCTTAATTATGCCCCCATTTCCAAAGTTATGCATTATGTGGCCTATTTTATCATTCTCAAACAAATTGCAAGTCCAAAACAAATGCTCTCATTTAATACTCTGTCCATGACTCCTTAATTCTTGAAAAATAATTCTAGGACACTAGTGCCTAGGGTGTCTATGTATCTCTATTTCGGCTCCAAATTTAAATATGTCGATGTCAACATTTTATTATTTGAAATTCAAATATCTAAATTCGGTTGTCGAGATTTATTTTTTGGGAAATTAGATTAAAAGCCTATATATGCCTAGTCTTTTCACCATTTTAAATCTAATTTGAATTTTGGAGAAAAAGGAGAAGTAAGAGATCATTATATTCCACCACATACATTCATATTTGCAAGTTTTCAAGCTTGGTGGCATATTTGATCAAGTCTTATTCCATGATTGAAGGTTGATGACAATAGAAGAGCATGATGGATTCTAGGTATTGAAAGTACATTTGGCCATTTTCTACAACCTAATGAATTGTTTCTTAAGTGTTCTCATCTTCAAGATTCATTCTACTTGCTGTCTAAGGTAAGGTATCATTATGTTTCAGATTTGCTAAGAGTATTTGGCTTTCTCTTAGTTAGATCTTGTCATTTTCATAGAGGAATCCTCCTCTAATGCACTTGAGTAGGGTTTTATGTATTTTGATCTCACAACAACCTTAGATGCACTTAAGGTTAGGGAACACACACTGTAATTAATCAATTCATTGGCTATTGTGGAGGTAGAAATACCAAAACAAGGGTTCAACTGAGGCAAACTTCTATATAGCCATCATCCACCATTCCTTTTTGCATATTTATTGCAGGTCTAAATTTGAAGACAAAACTTTGCAGAGCAAAAATCAGAAAGCAGACAGAGAGTTATAGGTCCAACTTTTCAAATCTAGAACAAGCCTATGAGAACATAAGCACCCTAGGCGCCTCTATCTTGCCAAAACAACTTCAACTTTATAGGACAGGTGTACAGAACTCTACCTTTCTCAGATCTGGTGTCGAAATTTCTATTACAGTTTCTCTATTATTGAAATCTTGCATTTCCATTCTAGGGCAATAGTTTAATTAGGTCAATTAAGGCAATGCATTTCCAATCAATTTTCAAGGCTCTAAAATATTAGATCCAGTTCTAATTGACTCGCCTTCATGGTTGAAAGTCAATCTAATCACCTTGTTGATTTGCATCCTAATATTAATTAGACCTAGGATCTCTTTTTCATCAAAACAAGTACAAACTTTTGTCACACTTTTATAAAGGAATCAACCAACACAAAAAAAAATCTCAACTTCGACCATATAAAAGTTTTCTTTATGTTTTTGAATTTAAAAATGATGTAAAATAATAAAATGTAGAACTCTTGATGAAGTTTATTCTTGTAATTTTTCAGATTTTTTAAAAATTGTTTTGATTTTTTTTCTATAAATTTAAGATTAGATTTTGAATTGTTGAAAAATTCAAGAAAAGTGATGTTGATTTGGTGTCAAGAAAAAATAGAAAACAACTTTATTTTCCCTTGAATTGTTTCCCAAATAGATAACTTTAATATCTAATGCATGGAAAAAAAAAATTGGTGTATGTTTTCCTCGTAATATGTTTTCCTCGTAATATGTTTTAAAGTCAAACGTGCTAGAATTTGATAGTTTTTATTTGACGTCAACTATTGTCTATTTTTTAATCCTTTAAAAAAATACCCTTTTGGAGAAAATTATCTCATCTAGTGCACCATATATTTTTAAAAATTTTAATATGTTTTAGTATTTTTTAAATTTCTAATCAACCTCATTTTTTATTTTAACAACCTACTTGCATTTAATAATTATATACATTAAAAATAATATATATATATATATATGGATTCTTCACTCCGAGCTCTATAAAAGGGTATTTTTAATTTTTTGAAAAAAACCAATCTGACTAAAGAAATATTATGTCCAAATGGAAAGTTTCAGAAATTTCTGAAAAAAGATGAGATGGATGCCAACAAGGATGCCACAAAAATAGTTTCGAGTGAGGGTTTTGACCGAAACCCTTTCAGTCAAAAACTTACATACAAATTGAGTCACATTTTAATGTGACAAAGGGAAAAAAATTGTTTTGTTGTTTCGGGTGAAAGGGTTTCGCCCAAAACTCTATGTGTCATGTATAGGCCACATAATTTCGAGAAAAAATGTTTCACTTGAATTTGTTTATGGCGAAACTATTTTTCTTGAAATTTTTATTTGGTCGAAAGTGTGACACAGATTTGTGTGTTTATCCACTTGCAAAACCAAAAATAACCTTCTACAAGAGAGAAAAGAAAGAGCATAAATTTGCAATAATGGATGCAAGATAATATTAGCCAATATGTAATACTCAAAATTGCACTTGTATTAAATTTGTTCATGAGAGGCCTTGCTTATAATGGCAAGGTGAGATAAGATTAGACAAGATTGTGACATGTATCTTAATCCTATGTTATAAGACAACGAACTTAACAAAAAATTCAAAGAGAAAAGATAAGATAAGATCTTATCTAGACAACTAAGACTTCTAGAAGGACATCTAGAACCTAAGTAAACTTAACATGTGAATAAGTCCCCTTGCTAGGAATTAGCTAGCTACAAGACATTTATTCACACCAACACCATTAAGGTCAACAACATCCACATCTACGTCACCTATGTAGCTCATAAAATAAATATTTATTGACTCAACAAAAACAAATCCAACCATTAGTTGCACCATATCTCTTGCAATTACCATTATTAGGGACACAAGTGGATCTCTCAAATATATCCCTCATTCAAAAAGTTCAACTTGGCTATATATTACATAGTATAGGTAAGGAGAATATCCTTAAACAACATATATAGAAAATACAAAAAAAATGACAATTTAATTTAGAATAAAATACCTCAAGCTCAAAGAAGTACCACCATACCATTAGGACAACTACAACAACTCATAGATATCCTAATACAATAGCTAGATAATTAGGAAAAAAAAAAATAGGAGCAAAGTCTTGGAAGAGGTAAACAAGAAGTGCATGGAAGAAACAAGAGAAACATGTGGTAGATCATACCAACTTGGAGACTCGTATCAAGACCCTTCAAAACACTGTACATGATATCAATTCACTTTACTATTTTTTCTTGCAATGGCCAACTCTAACAAAAGCCCTCAAAAATAAAATTGAGCACGTGGGAACTTAGATTTTGCACATATCAAATGCATATGATTCTATGAAATATATTAATGACATAACAACGGCCTAGATAGAAACCATGCACACTTAGATCTTGTAGATTCAAGATCAATGGGAGGTAATTAAAGCACAAATCAAGAAACTCTAAGAAGCAATTAACCTGAGACTTGCTCACATTGTTGGACTACTAAAGGATTCAACAAACTTGAGTACACATATCCAAATACCAATTATCGCAATAGATGTAGAAATGAATTTTATCCATATTAATATTTGAATTGAAGTATTGCAAGAAGCCAAGATTCAATGGGATGCAAATTTCTAGCAACTCAAGGAAATATACAGGAATATTGTACCTACAAACAATTGAGGGTTATTTCCAATTCTTGGTAAAATACCACATTTTTATTTCTTAAGGACAAGACATGGTTTTAAAGGGGGGTGATGTCAACAGGTGAAACATCAAGGTGAAGAAACATGTACATACCATTGCAACCTACCACAAGAGGAATGTAGAGCTCTAGATTGAATCCCATAATATTTGAGAGGTATAAGGATTATAAGGGACATGTCCCTATTGCAATAACATACATATAATGGAAAAGATAAGAGAGAGAGAGAGAGAGCATGTTAAGAATTGAACATTGGATTATTCAATATGTTGATTGATAAATGAATATATAGTTTGTAGTACTATGTCATGAAAGAGATTACACAAATAAATAAATAAATTTTATTTTTAACTATCTTATCTTGTCACAATTAGACATATGTTACTGCAAAATATTTAGATATTCTTATATTGTAAGCATTTGGGTATAATTACAACTTGTGGGACTTTAGGACTCAGAACTCCAATCTAAGAATACATCTCCCTTGCCAACATCGCTTAAGCCTTTATTTAGTATAAAGGGTTTTAAAGAGGTTCATTCCAACATCACTCACTTGTGTTGCTTAGGGTCAATTTTAATTTTGGGGGTCTAATTCAACTATCTATGGCCTAAAAATTGTTTATAGTGCTTTCAATAGGTTTTTTTAATTTTGATAAATTTTATTACTTTACTAATTGTTTACTTTTATTAGTTTTTAGTGGGACATTATTCCTAGTACTTGGAGAGTGGGAATATTCATTTTAAAACACAAGAATCTCGTGTATTTTATTATTAGTAGCTAACGAATGAGAATGTTTTAGTTGGTTTTTATGGTAAATCTTGTTACTATTTTCTTGCTATGATTTTGGCATTATTAAAGTTTGAAGCAACTAGAAGTGACACACGTTTTGAATTTTAAAATGATGTCAACTAAGGAACTATATATTTTTTAGTGTAGTTTATATTGAATTTTAAAATTATTTAGATAAAATTATTTATAAATTTGACAATATAATTTAATTGCTAAACAAATTAAAAAATGAGGATAACGAGCCTCAAATTTTTAATATTAAGTTTATTTTAATCATTTTGTTAAATTGAAGCTTTAATGCATGTAAAAATAATAATTTGGTAAATATGTTTAATGTTTTTTAAACTAAAGGTATACTAAAAATATAACTTGTAGTTAATATTTTAGGGGCCTCTGGGTTATGTATTGATTATTTATCAAAAATAGAAAAAATAGTCTTGATAAGGGTTCTCTCCTCTAGTGCATAATATTTTTCTTAATTTAAAAAAATGAATTTTAGCATACTATTTTCAATTTCCAATAAGTCATATGTGTGATTGTAATGACCTACTTCAAGTGAACTTAAAAAATTAAATCACTAACAATATATATATATATATATAATATTGACTCTTGGACTACTAAATGGTATTTTTTAAAATTTCAAAAATATATGCAACATGAGAAAATGTGGTAGAAAATAGGGTTTTAAAAAAATTGAAAAATGAGAAAATTGGTGCCACAATTTTGTTTAAAGCTATTATGGTCAAAATTGTTCTAACTAGAATTGTTTTATAGTATATTTTTAAAAACTACCTCTGCATACCATCGGAACCTATACTTTTTAGTCATAATGCTATACTACATATAGATGTCATTAATTGTCTTAAAGTGTGACAAAGCTTTGAACTTTTATCTTTATGTGTGAAGGTTTGGAGATGTGGCTCTATCAGAACATGAAAATTATGGGGCATCATACTTACCTTGTATCCTTGAATTTGTTTTCCTATTTGATTTATCATATTTCATTACTTTAGAATGCAGGATTCATGTTGCTCACATGCACTATAAAGTGAGGGGAAAATATAGAGAAGAAAAGTTTAACCTTTATGTTTTAGTCTCATGTTTTACACTCACTTTGGTCATATTATAAATACATTGTATTTTATCTTTTTTGTGCACAAGATAACCCTAATCCTATACCTATCTTCTTTTATGCTCAATCCATCACTATAAAATAGAAAAAATCTCTATATTCATTCTTTCTACCCTAAGACTAAATCATAGGCGCATATCTATTCCTAGAAAAGACCACCCATGAAACTAGTTATCCCAATTTAGAATCAAATTATTTTTCTAAGATGGATTTGTCAGAGAATATGAATGTTACCCATGAAGTTGCAAGCCAAAACACTTTGTTCAAATTGATCACAAAAATATTATATTTAATGACAATCCCTAAGGCATTAGGAAAATATTTAATTAATTGATCATAACTCATTCACACTACATCATATAAAGATTGGGAGCTTGCATCATCACATGCATAAAAAATACTACATAATTGACTTATCATCTAAGAATCTTCTATTTTTACATGTGTATTTAACCTTTCTCATCACTAATGGAGAATAACAATTATAAAAGAAGTTTCCACCATGCATGTTGGAAATCTTCCCAAGTTGTTTGTCAACAACAATTGTCTTAAGATACAAAAGAGCAAGGAAGTAGAGGATATATTTGTGCCACCAAGACTAAACCGTTCTAGGAGGGCTAGACTATGAAAGTGACACTATCCATGAGAAGAGAACGCCTTCTAGGTAGGATTGTGATAATACATGCAACATTTATCCAATAACAAAATTCAAAATTTGATTCTTAATTATATTTCTATAACTTATCATTCTTCCTTGACCATTCAATATTGATAAACTAAGGTATGTACATCTAATCTTCTATTTATAATTTAGATAACTTGGGGGTGATCCCACAATAGTGGTTTACAATTTTTGGTCAAACTGGACACTAAAATTATTATTTTTAACTAAATCTTCACATTCGAGCACCTATAGCGGCTAAACCGTGAGGAATTTGAAGATAATGCAAACTAGAGTTTCTTCACATTTTGTCTGTAGATTCTAAAAATATTTTTTTTCAAAAATTTTGGAATCAGATTGCACTTTTTTTCCATCTCCCACGAAAATTGGTTTTTTTCAAAAAATAACATTTTTAAAAAGTGACGCTCACCGTATACAACATTACTTTTTTTGTATGAATTATAAAATTCTAATTTTTTCGAATTTAGATTTGTAACTACGATATCTAGCACTTTCATTTGGTCTCATAATTTTTTATTGAATATTTTTTCCTTAATCAAGTTTCGAAGTCAAACCAATTGCAATTCAGACATAGACGGATTGTATACAACATAACTTTTTTTGTATGTATCGAAATTCTATTAATTTATTTTAATGGATCAAGGACATCAATACCCAGCACGAACATATTTTTTAAAAAATTATTTTGATAATCTGCTATTTTTCTACATGTGCAAAACAGAAAGCTTGATTTTCGGTGAAAAACCTATGTTTAATAAAACTAAAAAAACACATACATAATAAAACCAAAACATATTAAAATTATATTCGTTGGATAGCTCGTTCTGAGGACTACCTGATTCTAGTTGGGTTTGTGAAAATTCCTCCATTTTCATCTTCAACCCGAATTCTAAAGTGCCAAAATTTAGGTTTTTTTTGTCTCAAATGGGGGATGAGGGATAAGGGGGGTTCGAGTGAACTAGGGTTCGAGCGAACCACTTCAAAGAGGTTCACTCGAACCCCTTTCCTATGCATTTTTTTGTTTTTTTTTGGCTGCCAAGATTCAAAGGGGTTCACTCAAACCCTGTTCGAGCGAACCCCTAAAATCATTTTTTTTGCCTTGGGGTCATTTTTGTGAGTTTTTCTTATTCACTTGAATTGTAAACCACTATTGTGGCTTCACCCTTGGGTTTGATTTGTATTTACTATTTTGCATCAAGTCATTAGACTCTAAATAGGTGTGGAGTGTACTTATTTTTCCTTCACATATCAAATTTGGGATCTCTTTCAACTTACCCAATGATGGAGGGGTACTTACGTAATTTATCTCCCTTGACTGGGTGTTAATGGCTAAGGTATGTTTCTCCTCAAAGGGGTACTCAATGTAATTTATCTCTTGGTAGCTTTTTAAAGCATCTCAATATTTTGGCTCTATTTTTTTCTTTCATGGTGTGCATGGTATGGATCCATTTCCCCATCTTCATTATATAGATGACACTTGTTTGATGGACAATGCCACTCTTGGGGAAGTTATTCCTTTTAAGCAAACTTGGCATTTGTATAGTGTATCTGGTCAACTTTTGAATTAATAGAATACTTGATTTTCTTTTTCAATACAAACCCTCATTGTTAAGAATATATTGCTAATATTCTTCATTTCTAGGTTGCATCTCCTCCTTTCAACTATTTGGGTATCCCCATTTCTCCTTATTTCCTTGGGAAAAAATACAAGAATGTTGTGTTGGATTTTGTTCAGTGTCATAGCAATCATTAGATACATAGATACCTCTATGTGGTTGGTTCTTAAAGCTATTATTGAAGCTTTTACAATTTATAGATTTATGGATCTTGTAGCTCCAAAAGGAATACTTCATTATTTGGGTTGTAAGATGAGAAAGTTTCTTTGGGAAGGAAATTCAAAGAGAAAGAAATGGTATTTGATTAATTGGGAAAAAACTTGTTAGCCTAAAAAGAGAAGTGGTTTAGTTATGAGATCTTTCCTCATCAATAACATAGCTCTTGCTACCAATTTATATTGGATATTGTGTGTGGAGAAACAAGATTTATGGGGGACAATTATTAAGCTCAAATACGTAAATCTGAGGAACCATTATTTCATTCCTAGGTTGTCAATGCTTAGCAAAGGTTCTCAGATATGAAAAATAATAAAGTTGGGTAGTGATCTTATTAAACTTGGTCTTTCTTGGATTGCGGGAAAGAGAGACCTATCTCTTTTCTAGGATGATGCATGGGACCAACATCTCTCTCTCTCTCTCTCGGGTATTCCTTGATCTCCTTTATTTAAAATATGTTGGGGTATGAAGATTTAGAAATAGAAACCTAAAGATCTTTGATTGAGTCAACAATTCCCTCTCCTCATTGACCAATTAGCTCATATTTTAGCATCCCAGGGTATGTGCAAGATCATGATGGGCCAAAAAGTGGCAATATGTAAGTGATATGATGACCTATGTGGCTGATGACTTTTTTTTTACCCAAGATTGATAAAATGAAAAAGGTTTTTAAAGGAGATTCTCAGCTTTCCACCAATATAAATTATGCTTTACTTTGAATTTAATAAATAATTATTATTGATTTTTTATTTGAATTATGACTAAAGTTCTGATAGATAGGTTGATTTAAAAACATCTATAGATTTCAAAAAGTATCACACTTTTTGAATCCAAAACATGCATCACATTCTATGCTTCACATACTATAGGATTAAAAAAATAAATTGAATTTCATGAATTTTTGACCAAGTTAAGGTGGTCAGACAAACAAGTTTTTATATTTTTTAAAAGTTGTAGTAAACAATTCATAATTAATTATTTACTTGGAAAAAAATTACAAAAAAATATGCATCGCATCGGGCCATTAGTCCTCTACTTATATATAAAATATTATAAAAAATTATTATTATTTTATTGTGGTTAGGGTGGTTAGACAAACACCTACTTCTTATTTTTCCCTGAAATTTAAGTACTACTGCATTGAAATTTCAAATTTTTACCAAATAGATTTTTTTATTTTTTAAATAAACCTAGTAGTTTAGTAACTAAATTCAATTTTCTACAGATTCTATTGTTACATATTTTTTAAATAATATAGATAACTTATTCAAATTTTTACGTCAAGTTGCCTAACTTTGATTTTTCTAAATTTTATTGCCACTTAAGGGCCTGTTTTTTCCATGATGATCTTGCACATACCCCCCAGAAGGCCTCTTCAAATAGACATTCAAATTTCCCTGGATGGAGTTTTGAAAGGTTTTAGGATAGATACATGGTGTAAACTACCTATAAAGATCTTTTGGCAAAACACCTAAAGTTAAGAACTCTAAGCTTTGGAAAAGGGTATGACATCATAAATGTTGGCCAAAGGTTAATGCTTTCATGTGGCTTGCAACTTTAGAAAAATTTCTTCATCGTGATAATCTATATACAAACATGGGGTTGTTGTTCTAAATAGATGTATCCTCTACCTTCAAGGAAAAGATTATGGAAATCATCTTGTTTTAGCTTGCCCCTTTGCCATTTTCTTTCATCATTTATGGTGTGATTTGTTGGAAATTTAATGGAATGGTTATTGATTCTTTCTAGGACTTCTTGTGAATGAACCATAACTCTCTTTAAAGCAAAATCCTTTAAATTGTTGCATAATATTGGTCCTAGTATGATTTGCTAGAATATTTGGTGGGAACACAATCAAATAATTTTCACTAGTACAATTAGGCATATAAATCAAGTTTGAGGTAAAATTACAATCAATTTGAAAGAAGCCTATCAAATTTAAATCCACGATCATGAAGCAAGTTCTTGATGTGAATTTTGAATTATAATGAGATTAGGTACTATAATTTCGCTCTCTTTTGTCTCTTCTAATAATTATCTTCAAAAATATCAACTTATTAAATAAAAACGTCATCTTAACATAATTAAAATTAATATTGGCGGATCTTCAAAATATAATCCTAAAAATATTAATACAAATGTTTCTTGCCATATTAAAAATATAATTCATATCCCTTAAGTGAGTGTCAATGATCAAAATATATTTTTCACCTTAACTTAATGATACTAACTTTTGAAAATCTCTAGCCTCTATGTGGTTGCCTACAACATTTACGACGAGTTTATAGAAAAACATACTTTTTTTGTGTTGGCCTACAACTTAGAGGTATTGCCACCTGTAAATTGAATAATCACAACTCGTGTAAAACCACTATTATCACCCACGTGCTAACAACATCGGCATTGTCTTCAAATTACTCTTTACTTTCTCAACTGAAAATAAAATCTTGAAGGATTTAAAAGGTACATTACAAACCATGGTGAAAGAACATTCTTTTATGCATCTATCATGTATGTTTAATTGTCTAGAATATTTTTTGTTCAAAAGTTTAGTGGCTCATTTTAGAAGCATTTATTAAATAAAAAAACTTATTTTAATGTTAATTTTTTTGGTTTAAATGTTTAAGAAAAGTGTGTTAAAAAGGTGATGGTTTTTACAAGACATTTTAATCTCATTTTTTAATTTTTTTTTGGGATCTATTTTTAAGTTCTTAATCATCTTAAAAGTATCTTAATATATTTGTTATCAAAATGAGTAAATCATAAACAAAATATTAAACATTGTTAACTGTCCAAAAAATGTACAACCATTTTCTAACAGTTTTAAAAATATGAATTTCAACAAGTTTCATAGATTCAGTATAGAGGAAAACAGAAATTATTTTAAATTGGTATGAGTAAAGTACATCACAATTAAGTGTTAGTTGCTTCTGGATTGAAACTATGTAATTTTTTTATATCAATGTTTCAGATCAAACTCCATGATCCATCATCACATTCCTTTCTCTTTCTACTTGCATATCATCCTGATAATGGATCATGAAATTTGATCCGAAAAGTTGATATAATTTTTTTACATAGTTTCAATCTAGAAGCAACTAACACTTAATGATTATGGAGTGTGGAAACTTATACACCAATATACAATTAAACATTGAATTGGGATTTATTAAAGCAGGTTTCATAGTTCCAATAGAGGCCACAGAAGGGTTTACTCAAGAGACCCATGTCTTGAGGAACTACCTTGATTAGTATGTGCATGTGCATTGTAGCTACAAAATGTGAGATTTTTTATTTTTTTAAATCGTAAAGTTTATGTGGACTATATCATGCATATTTATTCATCGTGTTCTTCTCAAAGGTAGAACAGAAAAATTATCTAATGCAACAATATGTGAAATATACTTGCACTCCATTTCTCTTTTGCAACGCAATCAATTCCACATTAATATGGCACATCCTTCTCCCTGGATGAGTCTAACTTCTTCCAATTGGTGATCATAGGAGTAGACATGGCTCTGCAATCCTCCATCTCGAACCTCCTCAAGATTTTGATGCAATATTTCCCTTCTCCAAGGAAAATATCTCCATATGTCTGCCATACCTCCATGCCTAGAAAGTAGTGCATAAGCCTCAAATCCTTCATCTCGAACTTTGTTGCAAGGTCCCTCTTGCACTCTTCTATGAGTCTCAGTGAACCTATTAAAAACAAGTCGTCCACATATAGAACAAGAATGAGAACCTCACCCCCAACCACCAAGTAGTAGAGGTTAGCATCTGCCTCACTCTTCACAAAGCCCATTCCCTGCAAGTATCTATCAATGTGCTCATACCACGCCCTGGGAGCTTGCTTGAATTCGTAAAAAACTCTCTTCAATCTGCACATGTGGGTTTCGTTATTGTGTGCTACAAAGCCCTCTAGTTGTTCTATGTATACCTCCTTTTTCAATTCACCATTAAGAAACGTCGTCTTGACATCCATTTGATGGATCTGCCATCCCATTTGTGTTGCAAGTGAGATCACAGCTCCTATAGAAGTATACCTGGCCACTGGAGAAAATGTCTCCTCATAGTCTATTCCCTCCTTCTGAGAGAACCCCTTAGCCACAAACCTTGCCTTGTATTTCTCGATACTACCATCTGCACCGTGCTTGATCTTATAGATCCAACGTGATCCAACCACTGCCCTATTAGTCGGTCTAGGCACAATTTCTCACACATCATTCTGCACTATTGAGGTATATTCCTCAACCATCGCATCTCACCACATCTGTTGCTATGCAACCTCCTAATAGCTGGAAGGCTCGCTATCTACTAACTGACTAACTAATGCCATATAGTCATTATACCTGGTTGGTTGTCTTCGTTGTCTATTACTCGTCCTAGGAGCTCCCACAAACTCCAGAGTATCTCTGTGTTTGTTGGTTCCTGCTACCAACTATAGAGGATGAAGTATCAACCTCCATGTGTTCCTAATGCATCTCTTGGATTTGTTGCATATGTTTCTCCATACTCTACGAACTCTCAACACCTGAGCATGTGCTTGTACTAGTAATTGTGCTCAAGCTTCGTTGTCCCTTATCCGATTGCTTGATCCTTGGAGCTTCTGTTGGCTACTCACTTTGATCATCTGGTGGCAAATATCTGGACCTCCTAAATGCCTTGTCCTCCATGAACTTGACATCACACCTAACTATAATGTTATTGGCCCCTAGAATAAATATTTGATATGCCTTTGAAGTTTCATTGTACCCCACAAAATACCCTCTCTCTGTAGTCTAATCTAACTTGGAACATGTAGCCCCTAGAATGTGACAATATGCCAAACTCCCAAATATTCTGAAGTGGCTGACATTTGGCTTCTTCCCTGAAAATGCCTCCTTTAGTGTCACCTTTCCTATTACCTTATGTGGAACCCTATTTTGTATGTATACTGTTGTACTGCATGCCTCTGCCTATAAGTAGTGTGGCATATCCTATTCATACATCATAGCCCTTGTTGCCTCTGATATAGACTGATTCTTCCTCTCAGCAACCCCATTCTGTTGTGGGTTGTAAGGAACAATCCATTCTCTCTTGATTCCTTCCCTGGTACAGAACTCCTGAAACTCTTTCCCTTTGTACTCGCCTCCATTGTTTGACTGAAGAACCTTTATCTTTTTGCCTGTCGAATTCTCCACAAGAGCTTTGAACTCTTGGAAACGACTGAAAACCTCATCCTTGGTCTTCAAGAAGTATATCCAGATCTTCCTAGAAAAATCATCAATAAAAGTAACAAAGTACTTGTATCCTCTAAGAGACTTTGTCGACATTGGTCCACATATATCTGAATGTACTAGATCAAGAACACCCTTGGATCTGGTGTCACTCCTTGGAAAAGCTTCTTTCACAAACTTCCCCAACACACATCCCTTACATACATCATCATGCTCGGTGCTCACCTCTGGAACACCTCTCACTGTCTCACAAAACAATTTAAGTGCTTCATGATGTATATGGCGCATCCTCCTATGCCATAGCTCTCCTTGATCTCTAAAATTATCGTTGCTCATCAGTGTCTTGTGAGTATCAAACTGCAACCTATAAAGTCAGATGCTCCTAACTTCAATAGCTATGGGTGATTTTCAATCCTTATGCTTGATTAACACATTTTCCCCTCTAAAGAGTACATTGTAGGCTTTATCTTGAAGGACAAATACATAAATCAGATTCATACCCAAGTCTGGCACATGCAACACATCATGAATGGGAATCGGTTTGTCATTCTCCCTCTGAAATAGAGCAGTATCTTTCCCAATTGGATTTAGTTTGGACATATTTCCCATAGAAATTTGGATTTTGATGTCCTTATAATTGGAGAAATATTCTCTAACTCTTGTCATATGAAATGACGCCCCACTGTCTATATACCAAACACCCTGTGAGGTTGAGCTAACCATACAAACTATGAGTGAAAACTCATCCTCCATTCTACTAGAGAGCTCATCTGCACTTGTTGAAGTTGTCGTCTGCTTCTTGCCTTTCTTTTCATTCTTCTTCCTTTGTGGGCATCGCTGAGATAGTGGTCAAACTCGTAACAGCCATAGCATTTGACTTTAGACAAGTCCTTCTTCTCACCTTTAGGATTTGATCCTTTGTTAGACCCCTTCTTCGCTTTCCCTTTTCCTGCCAGGTCAACGTTTTCCTGTTCCGCCTCACTTTTTTTACTCTTACTGTTCGTACCACTGGCAAGACTTAGTCTAAGCTCCTCCTGAGTGAAGTCACTCCATAGTCGATCCCAACTCGGTAAGGTGTCTCGTCCATTAATAACTTGAACAAAGACATCCCACTGCTTAGTAAACCCATTTAGGGCTATTCATACTAGCTCATCATCATCTAGTTTATCTCCAACAACTGTCAACTCATCCTTGACAAGTCTAAGTCTGGTGAGGTAACTTGTAACGTCTTCTCCCTTGTTCATTCGAGTATTCCTCATTTTTTCTCTAAGAATCAGCTTCCTGTTAGTGGTAGCATTCTAGTACAGATTCAAAATGGCATCCTACATCTTTTTCGATGTATCTAATTTTGCGATATGCAGAACAATATGATCCTTAACATCGTTAAGAATCAGCCTCCTCGCCTTGGCGGGTGATCCCACAATATTGGTTTACAATTTTTGGGCAAACTGGACACTAAACTATTTTTTTAAAACTAAATCTTCACTTTCAAGCTCCTATAGCGACTAAACCGTGAGGAATTTGAAGATGATGAAAACTAGTGATTTGTGATGTTTTGTCTATAGATTCTAAATATATTTTTTTCAATTTTTTTGGAATCAGATTGCACTTTTTTTTCCATCTCCTTCGAAAACTATAAAAAAACATTTTTAAGGGGTGACGCTCACCGTATACAACATAAAAAAATTTGTATGATGGATAATTTGTTTTTTTTTTTTAATTTAGATTCGTAACCTACGATATCTAACCAGTTCATTTGGTTTCATAGTGTTTTATTAAATTATTTTTCTTTAATCAAGTTTCGAAGTCAAACCAATTACAATTCAAACATAGGCGGACCGTATACAGCATAACTTTTTCTGTATGTATCGAAATTCAATTTTATTTTTTGAATGGATCAAGGACATCAATACCCAGTCTGAACATATTTTTTAAAATTTTATTTTGATAATCTGCTATTTTTCCACATGTGTAGAACAAAGAGCTTGTTTTTTGATGAAAAACCTATGTTTAATAAAATTAAAAAAACAAATACATAATAAAACCAAAACATATTAAAATTATATTCATTGGATAGCTCGTTTCGCAGACTACCATCATCTAGTTGGGTTTGTGAAGTCTCCTCCATTTTCATCCTCAACCCGAGCTTTGAAGCATAAAATTATGGAATTTTTTACCACCTGAGAGGGAGAATGAGGGAAATGGGGGTTTTGAGCGGGGTTCGAGTGTTTCGCTCGAACCAAGGTTCATTTGAACCCTCTTTCAAAAAGGGTTTCCTTTGGGTTTTTTTGCAAGAATGGTGGGAAGTTAATTGAATGGGTTTGCTCGAACCCTAGTTCATTTGAACCCTCTTTAGGTTCATTTGAACCCCAAAAAACGAGAATTTTTGGCATGGGGTCATTTTTTTCAACTTTTCCTTCCTCACTCCAATTGTAAACCATTTTTGTGGGTTCACCTTGACATCTTCCTTCTTATATGCTAAGAGTTGTGTTGGATCTGTAGGTACAGCTACAACACTGGTCACATATTCTTTGATACCATTCTCTTCCAGCAATAAAAGAATTATGGCTTTCTAGACACCAAAATTTGAGGCTCCATCCAATCTGTCTTGATCTCTTAAACCTGTTGAGGCCATTTCAAAAAAATAAAAATAAAAAATAATACTGAAGAGGTAGAACTGGGTTTTATAAACCCTCAATTTTTCCTTCTTGTGCTTGTGTTGATCATTTTTTGTCGTCATATCTGCTCTGATACCATCCAAAAATTCTATTGCAGTTATTGATTATTAATCTCCTATCTATAAAGATTATTTGACTGCTGAAAATTAATTCACAACAAATATTGAAAAATAACACAACTGCAACTTCACAAATAAAACCACAAGAATAGAGAAGAAAACATGCAAAATAATAAACACAATATTTTTGGACAAATTGTCCCTGAAAAAACCTCGAAAGAAAACCAATTCTATAGATGAAGAATTTTATTAATCTTCAACAAATCAAGAGATATATAAACTGCTTGCTTCTTACTGGCAAAGTTTCGGCAATATTCTTCTCCAAAAATTCTTCCCTCAATTTCTCCTACTGAAATTCCACTATTGCTACCTCCAACGCTATCACTACGTCCTTGCTATCACTGCAAGACTATTTGCTCTCACTGCAAATATTTCTCGAGTGTATGTGTGTATTCTTCAAATGTCCATTGATCTCTTTTTAAACTATTCTCATTGAAAAACCAATGGCCATGATTTAATCTCAATCAATGGCTAAGATTAATTAGACTCTAACAAACCCTAACTGACTAGTTTCTAGAAGTCTCTAAAAAAATTAATTAATTAATTAATTATCTCTAACTAACTCTTTTCTAGAAACTTCCAGAATTAAATAATAATTCTTAGGAATGGAAAAAGCAACTGTCAGAGCTACAATAAATTAACATAATCCGGATGAAGCCACCTACATGTTACATCTCTCATCTATGTAAGTGGTCTATTAATATCACAAAGTAGCTAAAGTCTAATATGTTGGAATTGTTTGAATAAGGGTGTTTTAGTTTATTTTGGTTAATAGTCATTGTTCAATTTATTTAAGAATTATTTGTGGAGTTGGTGTCTCATGAATATTTAATTTTTCTGATTGTTTTTAAATTTTTATTTCAAATTTGTATGTATGGGAACACTCAGCTGCTTAAATTTAAACAGAAAACATATTTAAACAACTGCATGAGAACATGAGATAAATAATCAGAATACACCCAAAAACCCTTTTGACATTTGTTAAAGACAAACATGGCGCACAACATCATATAGCTTATATTAGAGAGAAACATGGTACATGCTTTACAAGGCCCAAATATTTGCATCCAGAGCTCACATGCAAGAAACTACTCGTACATGTATAATATACCCATCATAATTAGATTGATGGAACAGCCGAATTATCTTCTCTAAACATATCCAAAGAAATCTACGCCACATAGGGACGGATGAACACTGACTGCATCTGCCACACATTGAGACTCTTTACTTTGAAAGTTGTAGTGGCATTGTTGAACAAGAAAAGCCTGGCAGCACCATCAATGGCCACAGTTGGATACACCCTCGATGTAATGCATGTTCTTCCACCTTGAGCAAAGCTTTCAACAATTGAGTGGTCAACCTGGACCAACATTGAAAAATGATAGGTCATATTTTGTATGATATGGGGGAGTAGAAAAATCAATAGTTTTCGAAAACGGCCTTATGTTCATAAGATGAAGTAACTAATAAAAAAAAAAAAATTAAATTAGGTTGTTTTGGAAACCTGCACTTACCAGCGTTCGGACAGAGATTGTTTCTTCGTCTGCTAGGACGGGTACAGAGCTTCCATGGTTTCTCAAGATGAGATCAGATGCACGTGATGACCTGTAATCGACATAAACATCAAGGCAGGTAAAAAAAAAAAGAATTATTTTGAATTTTAATGCTTATGTCCTCTTTTAACTAGCTGCTATTCCCTGGGTTGGTGTTTGAACTTTGAGCCTCTACATATTTGATAGTGCATATGCTGAAATCATGGTTGGAGCCCAAAAATCTTCGTAAATTTTGCAACCGAGTTGCTCACCTGATCTCATCATGGCAGAAAAACGTCTTGATCTGCCCATCAGATGCTTTGGTAATGTAAAAATAAACAGCTGTTTGTTCCCTTCTGTCCTTGTCAGCCAGAACAAGTAGCCCGAAAGGACCCAGTGCGCCTCTGCCTGCAGCCCCCTGGCTGGTGCTGCAGTTGTATGTCACATCTGCTTCCGTTAAATTTCCAAGAATGTCTTGCGATGGGAATTCAAGAACAAGCTCAATGTCCAACTATGACATGCCACAGTATTGAAGTCAGTAGTGTAAGCTAGTTTCTATGCCAAGCAAGCTTAGAACCTCTGCTTGAGAGATGTTACAATAAACAAAATGAAAGTGCCTCACAGAAAACCCAAGCATGGATGGTCCATTCGGGAGATTTACAATGTATATTTACAACTAAAATGGTCTAAATGCTTTAGTATCATACATTGAAGATTTGATAAAAGGGAATTCCTTATTTCATTACCTGAGATGATTCAGGTGGATTGATCTCTATCACAGAGCCTGGTGAGAGCACAACATTCTCTAGCTTAAGATTATCTGTACGAAGGTCATTGGTTTCTTCAACTGGCCACTGAATGATGTTGGCCTTCGTCTTGGCGTCAAACCAGACACTTCTTGGAATCGTCTGCAAGCCAAATCCAAACAAAGGCATTTGTCATCAACTTGATTCAAAAGAAGGGTAGACAACACAAACCCATATAATTTAGGTTACAATATAGACTTGGGAATGCTGTGTTAATGGATAGCTTCTGTTTGAAAGTATCTTCTCTACTCCGAGTTTCGAGAGAGCACTCAAGATCACTAGGTTAGAATGCGTTAACCATTTCTATACAACCTTAGCCATGTTCATTTGCACCACCTTGTAAACTGAGCAAGTTGCCTGCGATGAAATTCACCTATACATAGCATTATATATCACTAACTACTGTCTGACCAACCTTAATATCCTAATAAATTCATTTATAAACTGGAAAACCCTCACCCTTTGAGCGTGTACTGTCAATAATAGAGTGCTGGAGTCAAAACTTGATGTGCAATCTTTTCTTTCAAAAAGTTTGATGATGGTCAAGAATCCCAAGTGGCCTTCTTTTTCTGACTCCTTTTTGCAATTCTCTTAATAAGTATTGGCTAAAAATAACTCTAGTCATGCCAACATATCTGATTGCAACGCTACTATTAAAATTTATGAATTTTACTCTTAAAGCTGAAGTCACTAAAAAACAAGAGTTTTAATCCTTGATATTATCTTAATTAAATACTCAGCAGGGATATTGCCATTCTGATTTTAACAAGAAATCACAATGAAAACAACTATGGTAATAGGACACACAATTCACGCAAAAACCTCTAAAGAGTAAATGTTAGTACAAATTGCAGCACTTTTTTGAGCATGTTTGCACATAAGTGAAGAGGACTGTTAAAAGTAAAACAACCACCAATACTTTTAAAGACGGATTTTATTTTTATATTTAACAACACTTTTGTTTCTTGTAATCTTATGTAGGGTTCCAGTTTTAGGCTTCTTCTATTGGTGATTTTGTATCCTCACTGTATATGCCTATTGCACTGTAATATGTTATATTGAAAATGATTTCCAAATTTGTATCTTAGTAACGGAAAAATAACAGTAATTTAATACAAGGAGCTTAAAAAACAGATGAAAGAACGCAAATTAAAAACCTGAAGTGAAGCCCATCCCTTCAACAGATCATCTTGCTCGCTGTCAGTCTCTGCCACCCATCCCCATAGAATTCTTCGCTGGTGTTCTGAATCAAAAAAGGTCTTGGAGGCATAATACTTTCCATAATCCAACCTAAGCCCCATCCCTACATCCATTTCTGGATCATCTGGAACAAAAGTTTGATTAGCCACATCATATGTTCCAACTGCATAATAATCATGCTTGTCATCATCGAAGCTCGCCTTCAGCACATGTTTAACGCCTGGCCCAGTTACAGAAGTGTCTAAACCTGCTGCTGTTCCAGATGCGTTAACTGGATAGAAATCCACACATTCCCACATGCCAGTTCCAGACACCTGGTGGAGAACTCCCTCCTCCTCATACTTCACAAAATCCTCAGTCTTAAAAATCAGGGCAATGCCTGTTTTATTCAGCTTGGATCCTATGGTAATCCTCCAAACACCATCTTCTGATACCCAGCCTGTGGTGGGATCCCTAAAATCAGTCAGACCAATCCCCTGGGGTGGGACCAAAACTGGATTGGCCTCTGATTTAATCCAGTTTTGGAGCAGAGGGTCCTCTGGGTCCTCTGGAAAGGCCAGATTCTGGACCTGAACAGAATCATTGGTGGATCCAGTATAAAGCATAACAAGCCTACCATCCTGCAAAAACGTAGCAGAGCCTGTCCAGACCCCATTAATGTCATACCAATGATCTGGAACCATGGCCAATTCCAGATAATACCAGTGAACCAGGTCTTTGGAGATCGCATGTCCCCATGTTATGTTCCCCCATATTGCCGAGTCTGGGTTATACTGATAGAACAAGTGATACCATCCCTTATATACCAGTGGCCCTGCAATATACCAAGGGAGCACAATTTAGTTCAACTCAGAGCTCCCATTTTAAGTGGAATGCCAGTTAGTCGAGAAAGATACTTCAAAACAGGAAAAATCAAAAAAGGAATTTGTCTGTTGAGATATAGATAGGTACAGCAATAGACCAAGAAAACACAGTTCTGTTCAATTCACAGTTCCTATTTGGAGAGCTTCAACATTCCATCAAAGGCAGCTGAAGATATTGTGCCATTTAGACAGTATTCCATTATAGATTGAGGAAACAAAATGGGTATTTGTCTGTTGAGATGCTGAATTCTGAAACGAGTATTACAGTGGAACAAGAAAACACCAAATAGTTCAGTTAGGAGCTCCTTTTTGGGGAGAATGGCAATGTATGGATGGATACATTTGAAAGAGAAAAAGGGTGGATTTATCTGTAAATATGCAGACTTTTTGAAATGGCTACAAATAAAGTAAAGTGGTGTACTTTAGAAAAAAGAGGGTTTGTCCGTTGAGATATTAAGTTATTGAAATTGATAGTGCAATCAGCAATGGAGCAAGTAAACAATATTCAGTTGTTTTAAAATTTAATGAAAGGGGATTTTTCTGCTGAGAACCGAGATATGATGCAGGAAACAGATGGGACTACCACTAGATTCACCTTAACCCTCTAAAGATCTCATCTGTCCCGTTACGCTAATCCTTCTTCTTTCCTACTATACAGCTTGCTGGATTCAAAACTAAAATGGAAGAGGTAAACCTAGTCTGCAAGCAAGATAGTTATCATAAATCCAAAAAGTTATCTCCAAATATGATTTTTGCTAATAGATTTAAAAGAACCAATTTCACACAAATAATTACAATCAAGTTTGAATTAACTTCGATTTTTCAAGCTGAATTGATTTTATTTTAATTTTTCTAGCTGGATGTGAAATTATACGTTTCAAATCTAATCTCAAACACCATCGTCAATATTTTTGGTTTTATAACTTTATAATTTCAA
The DNA here is from genome assembly GCA_007115665.2 of Sequoiadendron giganteum. NCBI lineage: Eukaryota > Viridiplantae > Streptophyta > Pinopsida > Cupressales > Cupressaceae > Sequoiadendron > Sequoiadendron giganteum. Next base: position 95,956,410 of record CM021100.1, read on the forward strand.
TTTTACAGACTACATCTAGCTGTCTTGTTTAATCTTTGTACAATTTCTGTTTTTAACAGGTGGAAATGATAGGGGCAAACCGAATCAAAGTTTACTTCGAACTTCAATCCCATAAATACCAAAGAAGGATTAAGGACAGAACAACTCCTTTATCTTTAGGAATTAAGGATTACAGATGAAAATCCTTTTTCTTTGGGAATCTTTAGAGGATAAAGCAAAGTCACAATTTACTGCTGTATCAAAACAAAGAATTTCTGAGATGAGTCCTGCAATAGCGCTAAAATACACAAAACACATAATACAGTTCAATTCAGGGCTCTCACATATTGAAGATACCCAATTCAAAATATATAATGGATTTGAATTTTGATCAATCCAGAGCTTGCCTACATTACGGATACCCAAATTCAAATTGGGCAAAAGATTTGAACAATTCAGAGCTCCCATATTACGGATACCCAAATTCAAAATGGGCAAAGATTTAAATATCGAAGACACCCAATTCAAAATAGATAATGGATTTGAACAATCTTACCGTTCGGATCTGCATCAATCATCCATCCATAACCAGCCAACAGCATCCAGCGCACACCCACAATACAAACCAGCAAATCAGCCCAATTTAAGCATAAATAATCCATCCGAACCTTAAAAAGCATGCGGGTCCGGCGAAAAAGCCTAACATTCGGGCTGTTAACTCTATTACAAAAACACAGAGCTCCAAACGTAAACAAATGAGAAGGAAGAAGCTTGAATACCGTTCATCCAATTCTTCTGAGGTTGGAAATGGAATCCAGTCCTCTGCCATCTGAGCTCTGCATTGGTCCACGGATACGGGGAAGACGAGAAGGGAATTCTAACACTTTTTTCTGAGACCCCATCAGCAGGTCCCCTAGAAATAGTATACACTACATGTTCCTGTTCTTGTTCTTGTTCTCGTTCTCGTTCTCGTTCTCGTTTTTGTTCTAACTGGGTTTTTCTGGTTAAAATAGCCACACATGCAGCAACTAACAAAATGGACAGAACAAAAAAAGATAAATGAGTCCTCTTTGATTTTTTTCTGCTATCTTCATTGTTCAATAGACCCACATAAGGCCCAGCTGAATCCTCCAAACCCACCTCCCCCATTGTTATCGTTCTTTCAAAATTCTCAGTGTTAATACCCCTTATTTATACATGTTGAGCCCCTCTCCACCTACCCTTCAACATCTACTGTTTCCCCCGGTAGCCAAGCAAATGTGGACTCAGAACTTCCCCACAAAATTGAAATAAAAACAAAAACTCCAAAATTCAATTATCAGAAAAATCTAGCTGACTAAAAACAGGCACCAACGAGTCCTTAAAAAAGAATGAATGGTGACTGTGAACCCAAAAAAAGTATAAACTTTCCGACAAAAGACCCAGACATAGAATTAGTTTGTTATAGAAAAAATCCCCATTAGGTAAAAGCCATAATCTCTTATTACATCTATTAACCCGGGACTAATTTTTTTATGTCTACATCACATGGCCTCTCGGAAAAGCATGTGGTGCATGCTCTCTCTGCGATCCGAGCCCTGTACCTGGAACAGTATGAGCTTCACGTAACATGGGAAGTGAATGGACGCAGGCCCACCCACATTTCTCTGACACGACTTACAGCTGGCAATTTGTAGTTCATTCAAATAGATAAATACCGATAAACAATCTGAAGGAAAAAAATTGCGGTCAAATTTAAGGAAGGCAAATCACTGGAGCAGAACCTTTGATGACCTGGACATGTTCGCCAATAACAAGATGACACCTAGATTTCCAAGACCCAATAGAACCGAAATGTTCTGGGAGAGTCTATAATGACGTGTAAACGCTGTTTTCGGTGTCTTTTGAAATGCTTATTTAAAGTAAAAGCCGCATACACTTTTGACATTCTAAACTGGCTTATCTCTTCTCCACACGTGGACAACGGATATAACGATTAACCATTCAAATGGTTTACTGTATTTTAAATCCCTAATGTTTTACACAAGGCAAAATAAATTAATTTTAGTTCTACTTTTACTGTTCTCAAGTGCTTTCATTCCAGGCGTGCATTCCGTGTTTTTTGTCCAAATTAATTTGCATGAATTTATTCCTGGAAAACGAGGCATTGTCTAAAGGATTTGAATGTGCAATTATTTACTATTATAATAATTTCTTTCTTTCCTTTATTTTTACTAATGGTTTTAATTCCTTACAATCCTCACTCAAAAGTGAATGTAGATATTTTAAATATAGATATATTTTGAAAAGTATAAATTTAAATATAATTTAATTAGAATAGATATCTCAAAGATATTTAAATATATTAGTTTTGGAGTATTTATATTATATAATTTAAAGTATATTAAATTTGTAAATATTTAATATATCAAAATTCATGGAATCAATTTCAAACGTAATTATGAGGTTCTTTTAATCTAAAATACATTGAAATTGTAGTTACCTTCTGAATGTGGAAAAAAGCAACTGCTTCAAATTCTCGCAGATCTAGCCTCGGGAATCCAAATCAACTGACTTTCTCAACAACTCTAAATCCAACAAAAGACTCTATTATGGTCTCAAATGCACCAAAATTTGTCCACTTCCAAATTTGCAAAAAGCAAAGGGATTGCAAAATTTGAGGTGTAGCTACCCTCTAAATTTGGAAAAAGCAAGCTGCTTCAAATTCTCGCAAATCTAACCTCAAGAATCCAAATCAAGCCAAAAAGTCAAGTCAAATATGACTTTCTCAAAGCTCTGAATCAATAGAAGACTCTATTTTCGTCTCGTTAAAATAAATGAACAACACATGTAAACAATTAAGATAATTAAATCAATATATTGTGTTTTATTTATTAATTATTTATTATTAAATATTAATCATTTGACAACTTCAATTTAAAATGTAAAGAGGTTTGAATTTTTTTAAGATTCATTTTAATTATTTATTTAATAAATTATTTAAATATTGATTTTTTAATGACATATGTAATGTGTGTATTTACATAGTGTAACTATAATTTAGTTAGAGCAAATAATTAAACAGCAATCAACCTTAGGTTTGTGAGTTGGGATTAATATAGATATTGTAATTAATGTTGAATATTAAATGTAGAAATAAAATAAAATTAAACGTGTGGTACTTAGTTCTTAATTTGATGAAAATGGATTTTATACAAATGTTACAAATTCCCTCATTGTGATATGATATTTAATAAACTATCATATATGATTGTGTTGATCTAGAAATTTGATGATGCATTGCCTTAGTACATTATGTGGAACTTATATGCAAAATTGAACCTATAATTTCTAGATTTGATGTGATGAACTCTATTAATTAATACATATTTGTCATTGTTCAAAAGTTTTGAATCTAATAAAGAACATGTGGTACTTGCAAATGCCCTTAGAGAATTTGTTGAATTATGAGTCATGTTCTCCTTAGTTAAACCACTAAATGAACTTATTTAATGGTAATGAATTAAGGTCAAAAATAGCACATTAATGTGCAATATCTCTTAAGTTGATAGTGCACTATTGTATTGATTATATGGGAGAAGCATGTTTTGAAGGGACCCGAAACCCTTTACAACTGAACATACAAAATGTTGCTCAAAGATAAAACATTACACCACCATCTGCAACCATCAGTAAAACACACAACAAAACAATAGTAAACAAACCTAGACCCAACAACAAGGAAACAAACAAGCAAAATACAGAACTAGACACTACTTCATGCTCCTTAAGGTGTTAGCCACCTCAAGCTCCTAGTTCTTATGGAGACGAATCATGTCTAATAGTTATTTTTTCTCTTCCTCAAAGTATTTCCTCATATTCCCCTTCCCTCTAGTGACGAGGCCTATAGCATCATCCTTCCCAACCTTTTTTTGTTTTCCTTTCGTAGCATGTTCTTTCTCCATCAACTCAGTAAAGTAGAGATAGACTTCTCTCTACTCACCAATCTTGTGGAACGAGACTTCCAAAGAGTCAACACTATTTTTAACATAAATGGTGACAAGTCTACAACAACTTCTTAATGTCTACATTGGTCTTAAAAACATTAGCCTCCAAATTAGAGAGATGTTGCTCAAATAAAGACTTGAAGTCAGAAAAAGAACATTCTAAATCCACAATTCTATCAATGAAAATGTTTGAGGTAGAGCCCTTCAAAATCTTCTGCACGTTTTCTTTCAAACCCCTAATTTGAATGTTCACCCTATTGAATTCCTGTAGAGTCCACTTCACCAAGTTGAAATTCTTAATGGCCCTCGCACATGCCATGTCAAGGAGCTCGAACATTGAAGTGGAATCCTCATTAAGGTAGGAGAAATCCTCTGACAATGGGTTAACTTTAAGAGGTTCTTCTTTACCTGGTTGTTGATTAACACCCTCCTCCACCTGCATAGATTTCTCACTAGAGGGTTCCACATTCAAAGAGTTCTGAATTGGGGAATCATCAATTTCAATCATCTTCTCCTCAAGTCCCTTCTCCTTACCATGCTCAATTGTGTCTTGAACAACAACTTTTGGTGCCTAATTTTTCAGTTTTGTAATGCGCTTTGAAGCCCTTCTCAGCCTTTCCTTGGCCTCCATAACCACAATATTCTCATGCGAACCCTCCTCCTTACTTCCCACCACAACATCATCGTGGCCATTTCCCTAAGACCTCGAGTCCCCAGAACCGACCTTCATATCGTTATCAATCGTCTGGGACTCCAATTCTTGAATAATAATCCTCTTGGAAACCCATTTTCCTTTAGGGTTTCCTTTCCTCCTCGTCTTCAAAAAAGTGGAAGCAAGGGAAGAAGCCCCATACTCACCTTCCTTAACCCACTCCTCCCTAGCAATGCTAGTGTCTGAGCCATATGAGTGGGACCCATCACTCAAGGCCTTTTCCTTATCCTTTAAAGATTTAATAGGGATGTGGGCCCTCACATACTCCATAATAAGCAAGATGAGACCCTCGTGTAGGACCAACGCCCTCCCATTTTCAAATTTGCATAAACAAAAACCTCCAACAAGGACAATAAAAAGAAAGGAAACAAAATAAAAATCTCATACCTAACAATGTTAAATGATGGCCTAAAATTGTAGTAAACCTTCCTTCAAGGGTCACATACTGCATAATAATCTCCACAATATCCACTCACATTTTCTTGAGGGACGTTTGCTCATAGCCCCAAGACAGTAACTTGATGAGTTTCTTCTACTCATCATCCTTAAAGAATTGAGCCATAGCCTCCTCATTTCTTTTCTTGTCTTTGAAGAATTTGTGACCAACAACATGCAACCCTGTAATAGTAGTAATAAACTCCTCATTTATCTCAAAAACCATTCCCTTAATCTGAAGTTTATGATTGTGCCAGCAAGAAACAAAATCCATTGAGACTTTGTGGTCGTGTCCATGAAGCCTTTCTAGGAAAGGTGTAAATTTACGATGATTAAGGATCCTCCAAATTTTCCACTTCTTCCTCAAACTCACCCAAGAATGGGGTTTAATTCTACTTCAGTCACCCCCCATTTTCACAAAAACTAGTAGTAGAGACCCTTGGATAGAGACACTTGACTGAGAGCCACCAAGCAATGAGATACCCACAAAATGTGTGGCAATAATGCATGTACAAATGGTAAAATAACTCCAACAAATATGATCAGCCATATCCATCACTTCTCATTAAAACCTTATCTCCCTCGAGAAGGAGGGATTACTCCTCCCATGACTTGTACTCATTATTTCTAACTGTCTCATTAGCGAAAAAATCGGTTAATAAGTTTCCCTCTCAGTAGATGTGAGAAACATGAATTTCGTCACACAATCTTAACATCATTATAGAATCCATAATCAATTGATTGATAGTCTAGCTAGGCTTTTGGATGCCACGTAGGAAATTGATAATGTTTAGAGAGTCACCCTCCATCCACAATTTTGAGCAGCCCTTTACCAAGGCAAACTTAATGCTAATGAACATAGCCTCGACTTCCGATAATGCAATATTGTAATATATGTTATCCTTTTGTAATTGAATTCTAGATGCCCTCACTATATTTATTAATGTGTGCTAGATCAATCCTAATTTGATTCACTTTAATAATGGTTGGTGAATAAATACACCACCCTAGCATGCAATTTGGAATAATTCACACTTTAGTTGGCTCATAAGAACTAGTGAAAAAGGTCACAAAGTTTAAATTTTGAAATTTGGGATTCAAATATTTGGACAAGGAAATGATATAGATTGGTTCTCCACTCATGGACCTAAACTAGGGCAATGAATGATAGATTTAGATATGGGGATCAACTTTGAAGAGTAAGTGATCATGGGACATGTCTACATGAAAATCAACACACAAAATATAAGGAATTTTTTAGTGGTAATTTGTCACCAATTAGCAAGTTTCTACACTTTGGAGTCTTGATAATGGAAAATCATATACATTTCACAATCAATTTGTTTGTCTAAATTTGATAGATTTTCCTTATATGTAGCATTCATTCACCTTGACGTAGATATTTTAATTTTTAGAAGATTTTCATTGTCATAGTATTTATTCTAGTTTAGGCCTAACTACCAATTATGATTGGGTTGATTTCTAATCTAGGTATAGTTTCTTGGCATTTGAATTTTTGTTTATAATTAAAAATATGGTTTGGTCACCCCCAATATCACAATAATGTTTATCATTTTTGTTGTGATTGCTTGACATTTTACATGAAATTTCCCTAATTTAATGCTATCTTCCTACAATTATCAATAATTTAAGAAAAATATGGTGTGATAGCTAATGTAATTATAGGTAAGTGAAGGGAATTATATACAATCATTGATGCAATTATAGCTAATTTAAGCAAAACGCATGCAATGTAATTATAACTAATTTAGGGTAAATGTATGCAATTTCCCATACAAGTTAACTAATTTAGGGAAATGTGTAAAATTATGATGCAATCACAAATAGAGAGCAATGGAAAATCATATATTCATGCAACCCAATCACAGATAAGAAAAATACCAACAAGATGCATAGTAGAAATATAATTTAGAAGATAATGGATATGCCACAAATCAATGACAATATTAGTTAATGCTCAATAGTCATCATGTACATGTCAAGTATAAATTTTTTAACACAATAAGTCGCTACAAAGTTCAGGAATAAGAATTTTGTTACTATCTCACACACATGTGGACTAGTGTCCATTACATCAATCTAGAACATAAAGCTTGTAGTTTGGACTTGTATCCCCTATGTTTTTCCCATTCCAAAAGGTCTTTCAACATTATTTATAGGGGTGCCTTCTACTGATAAGGTACTTCCAATTAAGTGTTCATGAACCTTCTTTCAAAACATTTCTTATTACAAACACAAATTATTATAGTCAACACAATATTTAATATTTGGTGTAATACTCAAAAGGGCCCTTCACACATTTTAACCTACTAATCAAGAAGAGACATGTATTCAATGAAGTGTTTGGTGAGATCCATGCATCGACACTCAATGTGGTTATCTCCATGAACCTCCTTAGGAAAACCAAGCTTGTAAATGTCTTAAAATGCTACTACAAAACTTGAATGATCATTGCATTGTAAGATATTGATCTAGGACTCATAATTCTCTACAATGATGTTTGGCCATAGAAATTCCTTTGTAGTGAGAACTATCTCCTAAAAAAAGAATTTGACAAGTGGAAAATGACTAAAAAATTATTAAAATAAAACAAAACACAAAATACAATATTTTGGGTGATGTAAGATTGTTCAACTCCTAAGATGCTCCTACATCATACATCCTAGTAAAAAAAAAATTGAGTAGAATGCTCAAATTTAAGGAAGTGAAGGAGATCGTAATGGCTAACCCAACTAATTCACTTCATCTTCAAAAATCCATGTATCATCCTTGGGTCCCCTTCCCTTCCACATGAAACTATATATTATATATATTCCTTTTTCTTATATCTTTTTCTCAAACACTCATTCACAATCTATTATATTTCACCTATATTCCTCTCAAGAACATGTTGCCTCCAATATAATCCCTACAATGGCTTTGTATCTTTTTATTCATCTCTATCTCCATAATGTTCATATAGACACATTGAATACTAATAAAATTTGTAAACCTTCTAGTAATTCAATCATAGAAGCATTCTCAAAAATTATGTGCAACTCTATAAGGGCCAATCTTGCTTAGCTTCAACTCAATATATGTTCCTATAGGGAAAAAAAATTTAACTGTATTGTGACTAACACAATTTTTAGTAAATATTTTTTATTTATGTTCATCCACACTTGCAGTATACTTAATATTACTTCTTTCCAACTACTGCTTCACTTGTGCATGAACCACCTACATGTGTTATACAAAATATTGTGTATATATGCTAATGAATTCTACATAAATTATCTTCAACAATTATATGGCCCTTCTTTTGTAGATGTCGCATACACAATCTAAAAATGATTCTTTATACTAGACCATTTCACAAAGTTGTTGAACATAATTTCCTGTGTCAACAATGTATCATTTTGTCTCACACCAATATTGCAAGGAGATTTTAGATACTCCTACTAGCAACCTCTACCTAATCATCTATCAATGGATGGCATGCATGGTTATAGTCCAATTGGGTACCCAACCTCTTCCAAAATGTGCACCAAAAGTGTCTCAAGAACTTAGTATCCCTACATGAGGTGATGCTCCATGACAACCCATACACCCTCACAACTTCCTTAAATAACAAGTCAATAATCCTAAAAGCATAATTCATCTTTTAGCAAGGAATGAAATGCATCATCTTTACAAACATTAAATAAATTGAAAAATGGAATCATTGCCTCTTTGAGTCTACAATATTCCAAGGAAAAAATGTAAATTTCCTCCCAAAGCTTCTCTAAAATTGTCAATGGCTTATACAACCATGTATTTCAAGAAACGCCATTTACGAATCTCTTAACCAACTTCCTAACATTGTGGTCCATACTTGGCCAAGAACACTTTTATCCTAGCATGGATAATGTCGTATTTAGACCAAATTGCTCTCCTAATCCTCCACCAAGAAATTCTCTAACGAGATTCTCTTATAGAACTCAACTATACACACAACTTACTCATTTTGATCAAGTATCCTTGCAAAAATTAATCGTCAAAAGAAATCTTACCTCTAATTGAAGTCTCTACACAAATATTATATTCCTCCACAAAATATAGATTTGTGGAATACATATCCTTCATCATTTCCATCCTAACAAATTCTAGTTGTATAGTAGTCAGGAATTCTTATCTCTTTCTCAAGTGTTGTGTCCCTTTTTCAAAAACTAGATAAAAAACTACTTGCCCAAGGTGATGTGGGAGTTCAAGAATCTAAGTTACTATTGACTCATGCATGGAGCTATCAAAGGTTGGGGGTTAGGGTTGTTGTTTGACACATGCAAGAGAGTTGTCAATTATTGAGGATTAGAGTTGCTACCCATAGCATGCCAAAGTGTTGACAAAGATTGGGGATCAAGGTTACTACTTGATACCTGCTAAAGTGTCATCAAATATTAGGGATTGGGTTGCTACTCAATGCATACTAGAGAGTTGTTAGGGTTCAAGGTTTAATGATATTGCTTGACTGGTGCTAGAGCGAAAAGATAGAATGGAATCAGTGACACAATGAGAATCAAGGGTCAGAGCTACTACCTAACTTGTGCCAAGTTGAAAGGAAGGAGAAACTCCAAACCTCCAACAAGAAATTCTTTAAGGCCTATAAGTTCAACTTGTGATGTAGCATGTAGAATTCAAATTTGGACCTTTGCACCATTATGGGTCTAGGTCCACTAGTTTGATCTTTTGGGGAGGTAGCATACAAAACTAGGAAAGCATTTCAATTTTGATCATCCATGTTATGTTATTATATCTTCTAGGAACTTTGTGTTCGAGTGATCTTATATGGACAAAACCCCATAGGACACTATGATCATTGGATGGAAACCCATTGATTTTTGGGATTAGAAGATGAAAACCCTTTGGTTTTTGAGGTCATTTGCATTTAGGGAGTGTATTGTAGTTTCAATTTTATAGTATAGTTTGGTATTTCTTTGATTGCATCATTTTTTGTAGATTTATAAGTGTTATTAGGTGTTGCTATAATGATTGTAACAATAGTCCCTTGGTTGTAGAGATCTAATCATAATTAATATCAATTAATGTTGGAGTTTGATTCATTTTGTGCAAGTTCATGTGTTGACTAGCAAGTTGATCTGTGCTATTTAAGTATGATTAATTGCAACTATTTGGAAATAATTGGGTAATAGTATTGTTTATGTTTCAAATATGGTGAAGATTGTTATTTGTTACAAATTTTCTATTTTCATTAAAAATATAGGAAGGGACATTGCGGTGGTATTAGAGTACCTTTCTTGTTAGCCTATGAGTGTGTGGTGATGCAAGTTCATGCAAAAAATTGATAGGGAAATTAAGTTCTTGCAAAGGGAAAGGAGAAAATAAGTATCTATGGATGATAGAGATGAGGAAGCCTACTGTAGGGAGGCCACTAGGATTAAAAATAGAGAGTTGGCTAGATAATTTCAATCTACTCTAAGTGATTCTATAGAAAATATGATAAGTACTTTGAAAGACATGAATCAACAATGGGTTGTTGGTAAATCTACTCCAAATAGGGTAGAAGGAAGTAATTCAGTAAATTTAATTAACCCAACCCCAAAGATATTTAGATCTAAATTTTTAAAGAGAGATGGGGTAGAACTCTTGGAAGAAGAAATAAAATATATGCCCATGACAAGATGATGAAATAGTGAAGTATCACACTGAATATAATGCCTTGGCTCCATCAATCTATCATGACATATATTTTTGTTGAGTGTTATGAGATGAAGACAAGAAACGAGCATAGTGCTTATATTTAGTGTTGTACACCATTGCATAAAATGATTTTTTTATTCGTAATACACAACTGCAATTGCATGGATTTTATTAATTATCAAAAAAAAATTACATATCATGTATAGCCTACAGTCTCTGGGTGTAGCAGTAGTGCTTTAGTTGCATCCCATATACAAAAAAAGATCAAAACAACCCCCACCCTAGACATAGAACAAGACCGAAAATGAAAACAAAACCAAGCCCAACATGGAAACCAAAACCAAGTCAATCAACCTCATCATAGAAATTCCCCATTTCCACCACCACAGTAAACTCATATTTACTAATTCGAGCCATCGACAAAGAAATATGACACCCATTATGGCCCAACACATGTGGTGAGCAAGTCCACAAGCGGTCACCTACAAGAAGAACGGTTGTCGTTCAACATCTCGCATACCGAAATAGCCTGCCCATTAAATTCACACACGTTGCCACCTTAATCAACATCAACTCAAAGTGTGTGTAATTGATCATGTTCATCATCCAATGCAAGGAACAATACATGCTACTAATATAACATGAACTTTCAACTCCCATTACAGATTGATATAATCTTCTAGGGTAGTTCGTATAGTACCCTTTGCCACCACAACAGTCCTCGCTCGCAACCAAGAATTTAAGAGTGTCATTGTTATTTAGGTTCATGCCAACATGCCATTTTTTGCTCAATGAAGTACCAATTGGGGGGGATAGTCACCACTATTGCCAATATGTATGCCCATGTGCCCAATCTAGCCAATCCAGGCCTAGACAACCGAGCCCCCATTGGCACATGGGAAAATTGCATAAATTAATTTATTATAATGTTATAATTAATTAATTATTTAGTTTTTGTACATATAGGAGATGTAATCAATCACATTAGATAATTATTTGGGGACAAGTTTGTAAATTTTTATTGTAGCATTTGGTTAATTATTATGTGTGGAAGACATAGGATAATTATTTAATATTTGGGGAAATATATTTAATAATATGAAAACTTAGTATCCAATAGTAAATGAGGGGTCAATGGTTTTGTGTTCTCATTGTTTTAAGGCACATTATTTAATCTTAACACTTGGTTTTATCTATGTGAGCTCGTCTATAAAATCAAGCACATGTTTAGTGGTTAAGGTTTGTTGGGTGATTGGATTGTCATGTTATTGAGTCTTTCTAAGGAGTGCATATGTGAAGCATGGCATGGGATGTGTGGATTCATGCTTGGACACATTGAGGATGCATAGAGGAGGCTTTATGTTTCAAAATTATTCATTGTAACCGTGTAAGTGCATGTATTGATTTATTCTTGAATAATAGATGGAGTATGGATGCCTTTGGAGGCTTGGTTTTTCCCTCTTAAGGGTTCCCAAGGTATATCTTATGTTATCTTGTGGATTTTCCATTTGATCTTTGAATTTGGTTATTTCAAGTAAGCTTGCATGCATTCTTTTCTCTCATGGGGTTATCCAGGAAATAGATTTAACATTCTAGGTATTATGATGAATTATTTCCTAACGCAGAAAAATGGAAGAGACAAAAAATGAGCTCAAGAGGAAGAAGTTATGTTTCTATTGCAAAGAGTCGTAGACTCTTGGACATAGATTCTTGGGTAAAGGATAGATACTGATAAAGTGAAAAATATAGGATCCACCCAATGTATGAACAATGTAATGGATCACTTATTTTTCAATTCTGTTAATCACCTCAAATTATGTAAATTGTGATACAAATAACAATAAAAAAATGACCCTAACTGTTATAGTAACTATGGGGGATGTTTTTAGAGCATAAAAAATTGTGTACCTAGCCTGAAAATTGTTATTTTTGAGATATGGAGAACTCATTCACCATCAGTGGTGAATGGGTCCTTTTAGGGTTTCAGAAAACTAATTTCAAGATCCTATACCTTGATCGTTGCACTATTGAAACCTTGGTTATCAAGTTTTGGAAGCCTTTATGCAATTTTGTAGAGCTCTTTCTATGATCTTGCACTTTGAATGATAACTTTTGCAACTTTGCAACTTTGACAACTTTGCTCCAAATATTGCTCAACTTGATCTTCAACTTGTAAATCTGCAACAACACACTCAAGGGAAAGAAAAACTTGTTGATTTATTAGCGAATGGGGGTTTTCCTCAATCAAATCCCTTGCAGGTAATTACACCAACTGATGAAATGAAGCATGCATGTGAAATAATGTAAATGATATCACCTTGGAAGTTGTCTTGTGAATCAAATCTACATACTATCATGTAGTGGCCATGAAGAATGTAGATCTTGGATGTAAGATGATGCTTGTAAATGGATCCTCAATGCAACATTCACTTCTTAGCTAAACACACACGAATGCATTAAACCCTTGACATGATGATAATATCTTGAATTGTTGCAATAAACACTTCAAATTCCTTTGAAATTCTCTATAATTCTCTTGCTCTTGATCTCATGAAGTCACACAAGTTTTCTAGGTGAAACAATGTGAATTAACCCCTTACTTATACTAAATTATGAGATTAAACCCAAAATTCAAAGAATTAAGGCCAACACCAAATCTGAAAAGAAACATAATTAAATTCCCTCCAGAATGAAATTCAAAAATTAGGGTCTCATTAAGGGAGGACCCATTCGCCATTATGACCATTTTTTTCCCAATGAAATAATTTTATATTTAATTTATGATTGTCGGGATAGATCTTTGACAGGTGTCAAAATTAAGGCCTAAATGTGAATCAAAAGAGGGTTAATAACTCCAATTAAACACAATGAATTAATACCACCTAGATAAGTGTGAAAGTGCTTTAAAACACTTCGCAACATATAAACAAGGTACATATTATGTACATTTTTATTAGAAAGGGGCCCATTAGGCTTAATTAAGCAAATAAGTCCTAGAAAATCGTGAAAGTGTGTTACAACACTTTACAACACCTTTGCAAAGGACCAATTAAGGAATTTTTTAGTTAAATAAAGGTCCTATAATAGTTTGAATGTGTACAACACATTACAACACTAGTACAAGACATCATTAGTTCAATTTTAATGTCAATTATCAAACCAACCAAGGGAAACAACTACTTTTTTTGTTACTACATTTTGCCCCAACTTTAGTGAGAGGATGACCCCATGTCAAACTCACACTAAAGTGGACATCCAAGACACTTAAGTATGCAACAATAACAAAGATACATGATCATACCTTGTCAAAGGCCAATAAAAATAAAACAAAAATAAAGGATCAAGCACAATTGATTCAATGTGATTTGAGGCGGTGGATGTTTGTCCATAACACACACTGCTCACTCTGAGGTAGTGGAACCTCAGTTTGTCCACTAGCCGAGTTGTCTCGAAATATGTATGCTCACTCCAGGGTAGTGGAACCTCAATCTGTCCACTAGGTGAGTTATCTCAAGGAGGTGGTAAATGAGAGAATCATATTAGCCTCTCATACCATATCGAAGTTATCCTCCTGACAACTTCAATAAGGCACAACAATAAAAATTATTTTGCAAAAGATTTTGAATATTATGTAAAACATTCGTAAAAGGGGATTTTGCTTTGTTCATGTAACAGTCTTCCTCTTAGGGAGAATTGTGCCTAATGTCTCCAAGAGAGGATAAGTCAAAAGTGTTAGATCATTGCCCATGGGATGCCTCATTCACATCAAGCCATATTAGTAGATCGTACACTCTTGTACATCATCAAACCAAAAGAAACCACCAAGAAGAGGACACATCACAAGAAGAAAGAAAAATCACGCCATGAAATTTTCCAAAAGATTTCATCGTTGTATCCCCCCACTTTAAAGCGGTTGCTACACCATCACTATGAGAAATTGCTTTAAATTAGCTAATGTTTTTCATCATAAGACATGAGAGCTTTCCTCAAAAATCCTATGCCAAGTCATATATTTTTGAGGCAAGTCGCATCATGAAATAGGAAGGAAGGGTTGCCCTCACAAACACATAAGGGATTTATGGATTTGGGGTTAGTATGTCTAATCTATAATGTTTTCATAGAGTATGGAACGACCATCATTCCCCAAATACACATAGAACTAGCAGAATAACACAAAGAAAGAAAAAAAAAAAATCCTTTTGGGTCAACATGGAATAAACATGAATGCTTCGATGCCTTGTGTCATCCCCAAAAGGAAAACACAAGACAAATGAAAAAGAGAAAGGAAAATCTTCTGGGTCAACATGGAAGATACATGAATGTCTCAATGCCTTGCGTAATCACCAAAAGGAAAACACAAGACAAATGAAAAAGATAATTAGGACATAGAGAAGAATGAAGGTGCAAATAGAAGAATGCACAAAAGAGAGAGAAACATCAAATGAAACTTCACAAGGGATCACATTACACACATGCAATCACAAAGAAAAATGAAAAAAAAAGACTAGTAAGGCACAAGCGAGTCTACCTAAAGTGGGTCGTCTACCTCCCAATCTCAGTTGGTATAAGTGAAAGGTGGGAAACTAGCCAAAGGGACAACATCAAGTGTCAAACTAGGACACACACCAAGTTCAACACTCTTATTAGGAGATTTTTCATCTAAGCTCATAGAAGAAGTAAAATGTGCAATAAACTCATCATGCACTTGTTCATCAAATGTCATCATCTAAGTTAATCCAGTAGGAGGTTGAATAACAATGCAATGTTATTTTTTATGTTGCGGTGAGGGTTGAGATTCATCATGCATTACTTCAAGTAGGTTTGGATTTTGATTTTCTATGTTATTTTTATTTTCTTGAGTTTGTAATCTATGAGCAATAACATGATGTCTACGTCTACGCTCTCAAGCACTTCAATTTCCTTTTAGTTTATCGTCAATTGGTTTTTGTGTAAGAGTGGGTTTGTCAATCATAGGCTCATTCTCTTCCTTGGGAGGACTAGAAGAAACAACAATAGGTATGCTCTCAAGCACTTCAATTTCCTTTTAGTTTATCGTCAATTGGTTTTTGTGTAAGAGTGGGTTTGTCAATCATAGGCTCATTCTCTTCCTTGGGAGGACTAGAAGAAACAACAATAGGTTGTTCAACTACTTTCTCTTTGATTATAAACTTGTTTGACTCTAGGAGGGACAACAAGATTGTTTGTGTTATCTCGTGGTCTCTTGTATGAAATTGTAGGAGGTTGTTTTATAGGTTGTTCTTGTATGGTCGAGAATGTTTTTGGTTCAATCATTGTCTCATCAAGGATAGTTAGTTCAACCATAGGTTGAGGCATGTTGCAAAGGGATAGTTCTGCTATTTTCTTTGCTTTGAATATTTTATATGATTTGAAAAAGAAATCTTCACAAGGCTTGATAGGTTCCATAGGCTCAGGCCAAAAGTAATCTAGTAAAAAATTCCCTTTTGCTGAGGCAAGATGGAATTTGCTATGATACACAGTGAAATTTTTGTTGCCAAATGGAAACTTTAGATATTTATGCATAAACAAAGGGATGACATTCATGGAGCAAATTCATGGATAGCCTAACTTCACACGAAATTGGTCCAATTGTGGGATGATGGAGAATGAGATTGTTAATGTTTTCAATCCCACTTTTAAAGGGAGGTCTATTGAGCCTATCGTAGGGCAAGCAAATCTATTATGTGTCTTGATCCATGCTTTCGAGTTATCATATGTTTCTTGATAGAGCTCATGCACATATAAGAATTTTTATATGATCACAATCTCTCCACATACGAGATCAATCAATATCCCATTAATGGGCTTATTATTGATTCAACTAGCTATGTAAAGAGGACCATTAGGTGCATGTTTAGGTATGTCATTTTGTGAGAAAGCAGTGTCAAGAGGTTGTCTATTCAAGCCCTTACGAGATCTAGATTTGATAAATGATACCACATCATTCATGGGATGTTGTTCAATGATATTCGTATTGTCATCATTTGTATCAAAATTCATCACATTAATCTTCATTTCACTAGCTTTGACAAATGAAATATGGTGCTTATGCATGGGATTTGTGAAGATTTATAAATTTTGATTAGGAGGGGCTACAAACTTATTACTTGATCATTCACACCTATAATTTTAAGTTGGTTATTTTCAATAAGGTCTTGCACAAGATGTTTAAGATGCCTACAATATTTTGTACTATGTCCATTTGTTTGATGGTAGTGATAATAAGCAGTTTTTGAAATCCTTTAGGCAATGGTGTAGTAGGATCACATTCTCTAACATGAGGTAAGGTAATCATATATTTTTTCAATACACAAACTAATTTTTAAATATATTAATATAATTTAACTCTAGAGCAGTATCCTTCAAAGATCTAGGGAATAGTTTAGCCAACAGTTTATCCTCAAAGATGAAATCACTACACAAGGTTGTAAAGGTGGAAACATGGCTTATAGGATCTCCTTTCCCACCATATTTCTCAAATCAAGGGATGTTTATTCCTTGTGGCATTTGTGCTCTTGATATGTCAAGGGAAAATGGGGTGGACTTGATGTATTGTAAAGGTTGACCATTATTGTTCTGTTGTAATGTTTCCACTTGTTGTTGAGGGATGTCATGGTTTGCAAACGTGAGTTAATGAGAGGGTCATTTTGGTTATAAGGTTGGGGGGAATAAGGTGGTGTAGTGTATGTATACATAGGGCTAGTGAATTGCAGGTTGGTGGAGTTGGATTGTTGCGAAATTATTGTATTTGAAGGCACAAAGGTGGAAGGAATTCCTACAAGAATACCTATGGAAATGTATATGGTACTAGTAGGTATGACTGTTTTGGTTGGTTGAATAGTAGTTGTGGGTTGAAAGGTTGTTGTGGGTTGGAATATTTTTGTAGGTTTTGTACTAGTGTATGTAGGGGTGGACATTGCTATTGTGGAGGATGGAATTGGAATTCCACCTTAACTTTGAGTAGACCCCAAATTTTGAGTGGAAGTGGTAATGGTAGGGACAATGTTTGTAATTTTAAGGACATTGGTTGTGAGAGGTGAAGTCATAGGTAGTGAAGTATGAAAACTATGAGCCATGGAGGGTTGATTTTCAACACTATCAAAAAGAGAGTTAGATCACCCAAGATCCATGACAAGTGAGAGATTGTTGGATGACATGAGCCTCAAACTATGTCTTATAATAGTATTGTGAATAGGACGACAAGCTGTAAAGCTCATGCAAGTTTTACAAACCTAGTGTGCAAACCCTAGAATGGAAATGCAATAACCTAGAATGAAATACAAATTTTAGAGACTAAGCAATGTCATTTACTAATTAAACAATGCAATAAGCTGGAAAGGAAATGTTTTGATGCAATTTTGAACTTTTAACATTGCACTGAAATTAAGCAATTTAAGCTAAATACAATGAAGTTGATGAAACAACAAACTAGGAAACTGAAACAACAAGATAAATGCACCAAACAAAATCTAAAAGTTGAGATTTTAATATCTTGAAATTGCAGATTTGTAGCTAATAGGGACTCATTCGCCAGTAAGGGTGAATGGGTCCTGGTTAGGTCTTTCTAGGATTTTTCAATGGATTTCAAAGTCAATTTTAATGCCTTTTCAAACGCCAGAAGGTATAGATCAGACCTGATCAGGGAATTATTTGCCAATAAAGGTGAATGGGTCCTAGTTAGGTCTTTTTAAACTATTTTTTAATGATTCTCAAGTTCTCAGATATATCTTTCAATTCCAGGTTGTATATAGTGAAATGCAACTTTTAATTTTCCAAAAATTCAATCTAAAAATGCAATAGAAAGATGAAATGCAAGATCTAGTTTGAAATACAATTTTGTTTTGATTTCCAAATGCAATTGAATGAGATCTAAATGAGATGCAAAATGACTAATTTTGTTTTATAATTTTTAGATTTAAGAAGTGCAAAACAATGCAAATCTAAACCTTATATGATATGCAGGATCTCAATGCAAAAGAAGAAACCCTAATTCAATGCAAATCTAAATGTAATGAATGTAAGATTTTAACTTAATATGCAATGAGACTTCACAAATTATAATATTGCAATGTTGAATGAGTCATGTTCACCAAAAATGATAAGGGGAAAAATAGGGTCCACCAAAATGAATGAACAAGATGATGGACCACTAATTTTTATAGGGTCCCAATCACCTCAAATTATGTAAAATGTGATGCAAATAACAATAAAAGAATGACCCTAACTGTTATAGAAACTATGGGGATTTTTTTAGAGCATAAAAAGTTGTGTACCTAGCTAGAAAGTTGTTGTTTTTTAGCTATGGAGGACTCATTCGCCATCAGTGGCAAATGCATCCTTTTAGGGTTTCAGAAAATTGATTTTGGGACCCTATACCTTAATTTTTGTACTCTTGAAATCTCGATTATCAAGTTCTAGAAGCCTGTATGCAATTTTGTAGAGCTCTTTCCGTGATCTTGCACTTTGAATGACAACTTTTGCAACTTTTCAACTTTGACAAATTTGCTCCAAATCTTACTCAACTTGATCTTCAACCTGTAAATCTGCAACAATAAACTCAAGGGAAAGAAAAACTTGTTGATTTTTTAGTGAATGGAGGTTTGCCTCAATTAAACCCCTTGTAGGTAATTAAACCAAATGATGAAATGAAGCATGATCTTGAATTTTTGCAATAAACACTTCAAATCTACCTTGAAACTCATTATAAATTCCTTTAAAATGCTCTATAATGCTCTTTCTCTCGATCTCATGAAGTCACACAAGTTTTCTAGGTGAAACAATGTGAATTAACCCCTTATTCATACTAAATTAGGAGATTAACCCCGAAATTCAAAGAATTAAGGCCGACGCTAGATCTAGAAAGAAACATAATTAAATTCCCACCAAAATGAAATTCAAAAATTAGGGTCTCATTAAGGGAGGACCAATTTTCCATTAAGGGTGAATGGGTCCTGGATAATTTTCCAGGACCAAGCTTCGAGGAGTTGAAAGATGGCCAAAAACCCATTCCAGATCAGCTAAGAAAGGGGGATCCTATTAAGGGAGGACCCATTCACCATCAAGGGTGAATGGATCCTGGCTCAACTTACTAGGACCAATTTTTTCCCAATGAAATAATTGATATTTAATTTATGATTGTCAAGATAGATCTTTGGGAGGTGTCAAAATTAAGGCCTAAATTTGAATCAAAAGAAGGCTAATAACTCCAATTAACAACAATTAAGTGAAACCACCTAGAGAAGTGTGAAAGTGCTTTAAAACACTTTACAACAGCTAAACAAGGTACACATTTTTTTTTATTATTATAAAGGGGCCCATTAGAATTAATTAAGAAAATAAGTCCTAGAAAAGCATGAAAGTGTGTTACAACACCTTTACAAAGGACCAATTAAGATATGTTTTAGTTAAATAAATTTCCTAGAATAGCGTGAATATGTACAACACATTACAACACTAATCCAATACATCATTAATTTAGATTTAATATCAATTATCAAACCAAGCAAGGGAAAAGGCTACTTTTTATGTTATTATAGATACATCACATTAAAGTGATGTCAAATAAATACTTAGAGTCAGAGGATAAATTTGAGGTATTTGAAGATTATGTTGATCATATTTTTGGAGCAGAACATGAAGTAACAAAATAAATTACACTTGCCACTCTCTCGGGAACCTCAAAATATCTTCCCTCCAAGGTTCATGGAGTGCTCGTGGGGAAAAGGATGACTATTCTCATCAATGGTGGAGCCACCCACAACATTTTTTGATGAATGTTTGGTGATGAAGAGAAGCTTGAAGGTAGAATAATTTGAAGGTTTTCATGTTGCATAGTTGATGAATTCACCATTTCATGTACTAGAGTAATCAAGCAGCTCAATATATCTCTTGGAGACCATAAGATATGTGACAAATTTTATGTGGTTGGTTTGGGAGATATTGATATTATTTTGGGTGTACAATGGTTGCATTCTTTATGGGACTATTCATAAAAATATCAGGCTATGTAACTTAAGTTTATAGTAGATGGAAAGAAGATTTTCCTTAGATGGATCTCAAATGAAGCTCCATGAGTGGTGATAGTGAAGAGGATCGAGAAAATATTTTGTAGAGGCCAAGTAACATGGGCTAAAAAGTGCTTGATTCTTCCCAAAAATTCTCCATCAAGCAAGAAAGGTACTCATCATGTTGATATCCAAAATATTTGGGTAGGTATTGTGAATTTTTTAATGACATGCCTTTGAGATTACCACCAAATAAGGGTTTCAACATGTTATAGAGTTAGAAGAAGAGGATAAACCTATTATCACTACACCATATCATCATCCAAGAGGGTATAAAGAGAAGAAAGAGAAGGCTATTAAAGAAATTTTTGACATGGGATTCATAAGAACTATCTCTATTCCATTTTCATCCTCGATAGATCTTGTGAAGAAGAAGTGTTACACCCTATCTCTTAGTTACCGAATTACTTTTACCTTGTAAGTAAATATAATGATAATTTTTTATCAGAACTTTAATATGTTCAATTTAGGAGAATGAAATATTGAAATATGTATTAAGATGTTATTGCTTTTGAAGGAATGATTATGTTTTATACAATGGATGGAATTGCAATGAATGTATATGGATTGTAATATGATTACTTTAGTGCTTGGATGATGCAAATGATTTATGATGCTAATGGATTTTATGTGAATGGATAACTATCTATGTTCAATGTACTAAGCTAAATATAGGAATAGGTTCAAACCTCCAAGAGAGAGGGGCAGTATCACTCAGGAGAGGAGCTTGGTTTGGTATCCCTTAATCAGCCTAATTGAGCATAGACACACTCACACCCTAGTTGGTTAAGTAGAGTTGAGTCAAGCTAGAATGGGATTTGGTAAGTAAACCCTGGTTGAAATCTTGGACAGATTGTGAGTATTTTTTTCCCGTCTTTGATTGATTATGGTTTTAGTTTTGGTCTTTTATTTTGTGATTGTTTCTTTGGTTGAATTGCATGTTTGAATCTCTGTATGGATTTTGAGGTCTTCTTCGTGTGTTTATGTGAATCAGTGATTAAATATATATAATGCATATATGTGTGTGTTTGTGTAAAAATGATAACTCATGCATAATGGATATATATGTGCATGCTTATACGGAACTAGGAGTACTTATGTGTATCCATGCACAGATACATCGTATGCATCAAATCATCGATTGGACACATATCACATATACATACATTTAGTATATATTTTTCGGTCGATGAATATGTATTATATGTGTTTATATAAAGATGTAAATTCAACATTATATATATAATATATATATATATATATATATATATATATATATATATATATATATATATTAATAATATGTATATAATTGTGTATATACATACATATTAATATACTTACATATATTGTGTATATATATGTGTTTTTTAATGTATATATATTTATTAATCAAAAAATTGATGTATTTGATAATCTTAAATAAATGAATATATTAATATATATATGTATATATATTAACAAGAGGTTATATATATACATACACACACACATATACATACATACATACATACATACACACACATATATATATATATTATATACTACATATATAATGATTATGTTTGATAATGTATTAATCAACAAGTATATGGGGCATATTATATTAACAAGTGATGGTAATATATGTAGCACATTATATAGCACATTAAAGGAGTGTTGAAGGTGCAACATTATGAATGAAAATGCTAATCTAAAATTAGTGTATGAATTAGGAAATGAAAATGGTATATATTAATATGTTATCACGAGAATAAAAGTGCATATAACACTACCTAGTGGTAATGCATTGCATAGTGTATAGCCAACTAAAAAGGTACTAGAGTTTTCCTAACACAAAAAATGACATCCAGTTGTATTTGAGAGCAAAAAATTAAGCAATTTATAGAAGGTATATACCATTTATGATAAGGATATGTTGGAAATTATGCATGCACTAGAGAAGCTTAGACAATACTAAGTTTGTGGAATTTTTTTTGTGAAGAGTGATCAAAATAGTTTGAGATTCTTGGGTTAAAAATAATTGAATGAATGCCAACAAAAATGGATAATAAAGTTGTAAGCTTATGATTTTGAAATAGAGTACATGAAGGGAAAGAGGAATGTGGCAACTGATACACTTTTTAGGAGGCTTACACTATGCTCATTATTTTTTCTTTCTATTGATTGGAAAGTTTTCATTATTGTTGTATTTCAAGAATAAATTTGTTGTTGACATCATTGAATGAGGTTGTGCAATATGATAGGTATGTTGTGATAGAAGGGTTGATCCTTGGTGCTTGAGTCTAAGATCAAGGAGAATATTATGAAAGCCTTTCACGATACTCCAACAGTAGGATATAGCTATGTATTATAAGACATATAAGAATATCTATGAGAGGTTTTTTTGGAAGGGTTTTAAGGAGGATAAGAATATTACAAAGTGAAAAACCTATCAATTGAATAAGAGAGAACTATTTTTTCTAGCATGTTGGCTTTGACCAATACC